>JASCZI010151247.1:47456-66071 GCA_036250425.1 Stylosanthes scabra
TACCAACTTGCATTCCTACTTTATTTATTTAATTTACCTGCGTTCTTGCATCTAGCTAATTAAGCTAGCTACTCTATGTTTAATTTGTGAAAATAAAGTAATAAACTAATGTTGGTCCTTGACCTTGAGAGCCTCATAGAGACGTTTCATTTCTTTAATTTATTCTTTCCCAACTTTCTATGTGCCATTGTTCCATAGCTATTGCATTTTCTCGTCTCATCTCTATACACCTTTATACCTTTTTTAACTTTGTGAGCATAGCTTTAAGGAACTGAGAATCCTTAAACGCGATCTTAATTATGAATGATGATGATACAAGAGAAAAGAGAAAAAGGGAATCTGAGAGAGAGCTAGGATCATAGTAAATAAAGCTTGTGTTTTCCCTGTTGCAGCCTCCGGGTGCTGCCAAGTGTACTTGAATTATATTTGTTTGGACATATTATATATTTATCTATCAAAGTGATGATATATTGCATTGCAGCCCCACTAGATATGGAGAATGTGCAGCTCAGGTCCATACATTTTTAAAAAAATATATATATATATAGTTTAATTAATCACACAACTAACATGCCAAGGATTGCTGGCTCTTTATGGCCAACTAACTCAAGAAAGTGATCAAGTCAATTCAAAGGTATGTATGTGAAGGAATTATCAATGTTATCATAAACTTCAAATCCTAATAATAATGCATGTTGGACCCCCCATACCATACACAACCGTTGAAACAAGAAAAAATACCTTGTTCCTCTATTTTATTAATTATTAATTATTGCTTACCTTCTAGAGGAGAAAAAGAATAGCACTAGATAAAATATAAAAATGTTGTATTATTTATGATCTTTTCAAAACAGTGCAACTTGCAATTTGATCTATCTCACGTTCACATTGCTACAATACATGGGAAAATATAATGTTATTGCATGTATAGCAGAAAAGGCTGATGATCTGAATATGTGACTACTACCAATTCATCATACTTATATTCATCCTCCACCCATCCTAAATAATCTTACATGCAAATTAAACGAGAATTATATTATTCATACTTAAGCAAAACCACGCACGCTATATGCTAATAATTATATTAATTATTGCCAGGAACAAAGTTTAGTTTAGTATATATATATATATATATATTGCTAAGTAAGATTGCAAGTAGAAAGACACAATGCATTTAGTCACACAAATTACAAGTCCGATCGCCAACAGATACATACATTACTCATGAAAGCAGATATATATGGATGGTTGTGTTGAATTGATCGATTATAATGCGGATCGGATCGATTCATGATTACGAAATGATTTTATTTGTATGAAATAATGGAAATACACTCAGGTGGTTTCAGAAAATATGTCCAACCTTAAACACACATTACATGGCATGGGAATGACATCACAAGCCTTACATGCAAAGAAAATAAAACAAAATCAGGCATGGATCTCGTAAATGCGTGCTAAACCCATTTGAGTGGGCCAAATGCCCATCCAATCCATCTATCTTATTATTACATTTCTCAAGTATGCGTTTACTGGTCAAGACTAGCTTACCTTGATTTGTTTGGGAATGAAGATGTATTGCTGGTCAAATCTAATTTTAAAAAACAAAACAGATAACTTTTTCCATACTTTTTACTCACCTGAAACATGAATAAATAAAGTGAAACCTTTTTAAAAGAATGTCTTGGACTCCACTAAGCAAGTTAGAGGCATGTGTTAATTAATTATAAAGAAAATGTTGTTAATAATAATAACAATATTTTGATAAGAATAATGGAAGTGAGTTGAATTTGATTAAGGAAAAGAAGATAGATAGATAGATATTATTAGGCCCCGTGAATATAAACACATAGAAAAAAAGTAGGTAGGTAGGGAAGTAATTGATAGAAGTGGTTGGAGTGAATGTCTAACCAAATTAAAGCTAGGTAGGGATATATATATATATATAGGAATAGGAGGGGGAGTGATGCACAAAATAGAAAGAAAGAAAGAAAGAAGCGGGGGGGTGTGAGAAGTGAGAAGGCAGAATTGGGAATAAAGGAAGGTGGTGGTTATTGGTTAAACAGTAAACAGTTTGATGAGTGGTGAGTGCATGTGTGGTGGGCGTCGCATTATGTATTATGTGTGGGGAATGGGGATCGGATCGGATGGGAGTGGGACAATGAATGACTCTCCTTAGCCCTCACAACACTGCATTGTGCTGGGCAGTGGCCAAAGGCCAAAAGGGGTCGTCGCCTCCATACAATATATACAAAAAGTGATACATAAAAACAAGTGATGCCTCCCAAATATGAGACTCATTGTGCTGTCACGTGGGGACTCCATATTCCTCTCTCTCTATCTTACCACACACCCACTTCCTTCCCATTCCATTCATCCTTTTATCCCTTCATTCTCTCTACTCCAAACAATATTTTTAATCTAATTACCTATAAATTAAACTTATAATAATTATCTTTGGGGTTCAGAATAATTTGATCTCCTGCCTACGTACGTACCACATATTCCGAGTTAATTTTTGTGTTTGACTATGAGCCACTCATCATCAGAGAGAGGAGGGAGGGTAAGTAAGTAAATGGGAAAGAGTGATAGTAATATGAAATATGTTAGTTACCTTAGAAGCAATATAATGAATAATGTGTCTGATAAAATGGGAGCGCAACTGTGGCTGGCAGGCAGCATGCCTGGGTTTGGCATCCGATAAACGCGCACTCTCCGGCCATATGCTTCCTTCAAGGATCATGCATTTTGCATGTGAACCAACCATGTCTTCAATTTCCCCACCCCTTCCTTCAACTTTACACTCATCTCAATTTTACTCTTACTTTAAATTCACCAATAATTAACGTTCCAACCAATTTCCCAGATTTTCCAACATCCCCCTATTTATTTTTCCTGTTGCCTTTCCTCATGACATTTATGTTCTTTTCCTCCCCTATACCTTTCAGTGGTCCACCCAAATAATTCTTCCACGCACAAAATTTTATGCTAAATATTAATTATTATTTAATATTCAATCAACTTCATATAAAATTGCTGGAGTTATCATATAAATTAACATATTTAACTAAAATGTAATTAACAATTTTAAAGCAAAAATTTTATATTAGGTTAACTGCACCTCACTTTTTACTTTATTTATTATATTTCATGTATTTACAATAAAAACTTATTCTTTTTATTTGTTTTATTAAGTTATACTTTATAAATAAATTATTATTTACCTTAATCACGTGAATAATTATAGAAAAAACAAATATTATTGAACCACTGTTTAAAAATTATCATAAAAAGTCAATCATAATTTAAACAAATTAATCAAGTTACTTTTGCTATCATTATATTCCCGCGTTAATCAAAAGAAAAGAGTAAGTGTATAGTGGGTATTTTAAAGATAAATGTGGTCTGGAGAAATGGTAACATAGAAGAGTGGGACAAAGACAACTCTCATTTCCCACCTTACATTATCTTCAAATTTGTCTTCATCTTCGTATTTATTTCTCTCGGAAAAATATAGTTTCATGGAATTATCATCAACATTATACAATTCCAATGGGAAAATTTCTCCAGGTCTCTATTTGCATTGGGACAGTACACGCGACGGAGATTCCCACTGCATTGGAAATTTTTAACACCCCTAACTTCTTGCTATTCAAAACTAATATTCTTTTAAGAAAGTAAGATTTATAATGATCAAACCCTAAATTAAAAAAAAAAGAAATATAAATTTTACTTTGGAAGATTAATTTTCTATACTCTTTTTTTAAAAGCGAAACAATGACAAATTTCGTGATTAAGCTGTCCGGGATTAGGAAATAATTCTTACTAGCGAAACAGTAATTAGTGCATTTAATTTGTCATGTGTTTAATTTGTTTTGTCTTTAGAAACGGCGTGACTGTACATAGTCGTTACTAAAACTTGAAAGCAAAAAAAGAACAGTTCCATTTGGACTTCATTTGGTAACTATGCAGGGCGTGAAAGCGTTTTGGAGAATCAAGTTGTTGAAAGTCAAAAGCAATCAATCTTAGGTACGATTGGATTCGTTAACACTATATATAAGCGGCGTAGCAAAGTCAGATGCTAACGTTTCCATCCATTTCATATCAATAAGTCAAATGCTATGTCTAGACTTATCAGATACATACATATATTTACCATCCACCTGTTACTGGTACTATGCGTAATAAACTAATAATGGCACCTAAGTCAGTAAATAGTAGTAATGCGGGCTTTATTTTCCATACAAGTAACTACTGTATCGCACCATATATCCCAAAAAACTTATTAAGAGCATTAAAGTAGTGATGGTAGTATATGACAGGATTAGTGAGATATTTATTAATATTATTTTGGTCTGAGAAATCGTTATTTTGAAAACGCATACGCAGTAACCTATATGTGAAGGGGCCGGGGGAGCAAGGAGCAGCATTGCTGGGTATGTGTATATCACAACTCACAAGGGCCAAATAACAATTCCAGTTTTGGAATTTGTTCCCAACAGAATCATTATATTGACGTTGCTTGTGACGTATTATCTACAATTCCCAAACTCAAACTTTTACGCAAATAATATTAAAAGTGTTTTATGTATAACCGAAAACTCATAGTTTTTTTTAACGATTCATCTTAATCTTATATATATTTTATAATTAAAATTAACTATTAAAATATAGATAAATATCTAATTTTTGATTGTACTGAAAATACTTTCAATAGTATTTGTATTTTGTTTTAGAAAGAAAAAAAAAAGATAAGGTATTAAAAGGGTGATCATAAGTTTTGAGATTGGAAAGGTAACAAACGAATTTAGTGTCAGAAACAAGGAGTAATGCTCAAGCATGTAAGCTGACATGTGTGTCAATCTTCAGTTCATCATCAGTTCCTCAACTTGACCACGTCCTTCTTGTTTTCAGTTTTAATATTTTCTTTGATTTTTTCCCCTTGTTTTCTTCCAAAGAGATTACCTTTCTTTTGGGAAATATAGGTTGAATTCATAAACAACAAATGCAATAAATTAATACGAGAATCATATGTATTATGATTATATACAAATTTAAAAAGTATGCCTATCATATAAAATACATATGTATTGTATATTGATCGATTTACGTAAGAGAGTAATATTCCCTGTTTCGTGTCTCCAAACAATGAAACATACGTTAAGCAGTAAATGTGTGTCAAGTCCACAGCAGTATAACAGTACAATTTATGTCGTATATGTAACATGGTGTCAAATAAATACGTTGTATGAATATATATATATAAGGGTTATAACTTATAAGAGATAAAGGTAAAAAATAAGAAGTAATTTGTATTTATTTATTATAGCGCGAAGGATGGCTGAATGAAGATGTTAAGAGGGAATAGTATTAGTATTAGGCTTGGGAAAGGAAGAGAGTGGTGGTAGGGTGGACCCACAAATATAATATAGATGTGGAAGAAAATGAATAGGACTTAGGAGCATTGAGTTGTTTGTTGTGACTTCTGGCTTCTCTCGCCTATTTATACATGGCCAGTCCCAGTATGTAGGTATCTCACTGCCTTCCTTGCATCCTCACAAGAGAGAGAGAGGGGCACCCAAATTGAAATAGAATCCAATTCTGATTTCCAATTGTAAAAAAACAGAGTGCTCTTTACGAGAGTATCTGCAGAATTAATACTCTCCGTACATCCATGCCTCCACATTAACACAACAGCAACAACTTGGATCTTCATCGCTGCTAGCTGCAAGCCAAAAAAACAAGAGCATCTAGCAATCAAGCAATGGAAAGTACTAAAACAGAGCTGGAAGATTACCACTACATCATCATTGAGGATAAAGTAGAGAAGGAGAGACAAATAAAGGCAGAAGAAGGAAAAGGAGGAAAGAAAGCATGCTTGTCAGAACTCAAATCGCTACTAATACTGGCATTCCCAATAGCAGTAACAGCCCTCATATTCTACACCCGCTCCATAGTATCCATGCTGTTCCTGGGCCACCTAGGAGACCTCCAACTGGCCGCAGGGTCCCTGGCCATGGCTCTGGCCAACATCACAGGCTACTCAGTGCTCTCAGGGCTCGCCCTTGGGATGGAGCCACTCTGCTCGCAGGCCTTCGGGGCCAAACGCCCAAAGCTGCTATCCCTGACACTCCACCGATGCATCATCTTCCTCCTCGCCTCCTCCATCCCAATCTCCATCCTCTGGCTCAACATATCCCCCCTCCTCCGCGCCCTCCACCAGCACCCAGACATCGCCACCATGGCACGCACCTACCTCCTCTTCTCCCTGCCGGACCTCGTAACAAACTCATTCCTCCACCCAATCCGCATTTACCTTCGCGCGCAGGGAATCACCCACCCTCTCACCCAAGCCTCCCTCGCAGGCACCCTCCTCCACCTCCCCTTCAATTTCCTCCTCGTCACGCGCCTCCGCCTCGGCGTCGCCGGTGTGGCCGCTGCCTCCGCCGCCTCCAACCTCACCATTCTCCTCTCCCTCCTGGGACGCGTCTGGCTCTCCGGCCTCCACCGCCCCACGTGGTCCCCGCCCACCCGGGACTGCCTCGCCGGATGGAAACCCCTCCTCCGCCTGGCCGCCCCTAGTTGCCTGTCCGTTTGCCTGGAGTGGTGGTGGTATGAGATAATGATCGTCCTCTGCGGGCTCCTGGTGGACCCCACCGCAACCGTCGCTTCCATGGGCGTGCTCATCCAAACCACGTCCTTCATCTACGTGTTCCCCTCCTCTTTAGGTTTCGCGGTCTCCACTCGGGTGGGCAACGAACTCGGCGCCAACCGCCCCTTCAGGGCTAAGCTCTCTGCCGTCATTTCCGTGTTCATCGCCGCCATGATGGGCTTCTCGGCCATGGTTTTTGCCACCGCCATGAGACACACGTGGGGGAGGATGTTTACGAGTGACAAGGACATCCTGCGGCTGACGTCGACGGCGCTGCCGATTCTGGGGTTGTGCGAGATTGGGAACTGCCCTCAGACGGTGGGGTGCGGGGTGGTGAGAGGGACGGCGCGGCCCAGCATGGCGGCCAACGTGAACTTGAGTGCATTTTATTTGGTGGGGATGCCAGTGGCAGTTGGGCTCGGGTTCTGGCTGGATGTTGGGTTTCGCGGGCTTTGGTTGGGCCTGCTGTCGGCCCAGGTCTGTTGTGCGGGACTGATGCTGTATGTGATTGGGACCACAGAGTGGGAATATGAGGCGGAGCGGGCCCAGCTGCTGACGTTGGCGGATGACGTGGCGGGGGATGATTCCGGCGGTGATGAGGATGAACAGAAAGTTTCGTTGACTGGCGTGGCCACCGTGACTCCATCGCCGTGCTGATCATCTTTTCATTAAATAAAACCTTAATGAATGCTGCTTTATATCTCATTGTCTTTTCTAATTTTTCCAATAGGGAGACAGACTCAATTTACAACTTATTCTATTCTATATTAACTATTATTTCTTTCATCTCTCCTTTTTTTTTATTTATTTTTTCTGAACCAAGACCATCTCATATTCATATATATGGGACCTGGACATACAACATAACATATAGTAGGAGTGAATAATTAAGAGACGATCATGTCGTTTTCCACATAAATGCCGAGATAAGGGGGAGAAAAAACATAAATAGCTAAGCACAGAGATGTCTTCGCCAAAACAAGCTAAATGAAGTCACCAATGCCAGATATTATATATGATGATGTGCATGCTGCAACTTGGAAATAGCAGTTGCTTAAACCCTAATATTTCTTGACTGCCTCACATACATTTCTCTAATGTGAACTCATACTTCTTAAAGTACAAACCCTAAGATTTGATTGAATTCCGGAAGAAAAGAGGAAATTAAAATTTGAAATTGGAATATAATGTGGGAAAATAATGAAGGGCGCGCGGTAGGGTGAGACTTTTTGGATAGGACAGGAGGGGTATGATTAAGTGGAGTGTAAACTAAAATGTTTGGGTGAGAGGGAGAAGCATGTTAAAATAGTACTTATTGCGTGCATTGTGAAGGTGTTAGATACTTTGAGAGGCATAGTCATAGATAAGAGAGAGTATGGAGTATATGCTGTATGCGTGGTCCTCTCTAGCTATATCAAACAATTAGAGGGCGACACATAGATGCTTATTGGGTACATGTACATCTCGCCCTCACCAAATCAAATTAAATGGGTCAAGGTCAAAGCCTCAAACATTGCATCATTTGCATGTTAAGTGTTATATATGTGAATGAATTATATTGCGTGGTGTTTGTTGAATTCCGATCCATGATCATCAGCTTTAAAATGTGGAAAAGAAAAGATAAAGAAAGAAAGAGAGAGAGTGTCTTGAGTATATGCATGGTTAATAAGGTGAGAATCCAAGAAGAGAGCAAGTATGGAAGAAAGGGTAAAGGGGAGAGAAAGAGCGGTAAGCGCACGAGTGAGTGAGTGTGCTAGTGCCTAGTGCCTACCGAGTACTGAGGGGGTTCGTTATTCCTTTTTGCCCACATGCATACACATACACTGCTACCGTACAACCCATCCATGCCCCATCACACATCGCTTTCTTCTGTAACTAGAATCTCCCATTTATTTCTGCACCCACCCATGTGATCTCACAACCCAACTGGACCTCTTGGTACTAATCCGTACTCCTCTCCTCTCCTCTCATCCAATCCATATGCTTTCTTTCTTCCTATCATGCTGCCATCAACTTCTTCCATTCATAAACATATTCCTCCTCCTCCTATTGCCGCGCTTCATTCTTTGACCTCCGCAATCTAGTACTTACAATTACAAACCCACACAATGTAAACAATTCTCTATATAAAAAAAAAACAAAAAAAACTGATATATAATATACTTTTCCTATTTTAAATAGAAGTGTATGCGGCTACAGATAAATATTTTTAGAACACATAAATAATTTAAAAGAACAAAAATATTAGTTATTGGTTGAAAAAAAATATTTTGATTTATTTATTGTATAAAAAAATTTACATTATCATCTATCTATTTATTTTATTTAAATAAATAATGTGTTTAAAAATTAATTTTTCATTTATACGATTGATTATTTATATAAAAAAAAATTTATATACACGGTTGAATTGTGTATAGAATTTAAAATATGATTTCTAATTTATTTTCTTAATTAACACTAAGTAGAAAATGACCTATTTAATTCCCATATATAGACAGAAAAGATGAGGAAGTGAAATTAAAGATATAGGGTGAATGGAAGAGTGTCTAATAGACAGCATGATTTTGCATCATCATAGCCATCACATGGCTACCCTTTTGGGCAACCAACCCAATCCTTTGAGTATCTGTTTAAGTCACTTTCATTGCCCCCTACTCCCCTTCCATCAGACGAGCCTCTATTTCTTTCTTCTTCTTTTTTTTTTTTTTTTTTTGGGCCAATATATATAATAACTTTGTGTCGTAGCTACGTGATCAAACAAGGTATAAATATGCGATTATAATCAGGCTAATTAAGCTGAAAAGATTACCTTTTATTATAGATTGATGGATCATTATGGTCATCAACATACAACTAATAACATAACCACGAAGAAACAACCCATGATCATGCATTGCATATATATAATAACCATCTAGACCCTCCCCATCATAGCTGTCTCTATTTATATATGTGCAAAAAGAAACAACAACAAAATCACTGCCATCAAAGATCTATACATGTAGGAGTGGCCTTTGTCCACAGCTTTGGAATATTCTCATCCTCTTGGTTAACTTCACATATAGGCAAACTCAATCTATTTATCTATATTTGTGTGATAGCTAGCTAATAATAATAATAGATATAATAATAGTTTTACAATGGGCTAGCTAGTTTTGCATGATATGCACAACAAACTTTACTATCTGAACGCAAGTTGAGTATGGACATGTTCCCCTCTGACCCCTCATCACAAGGGTCGACATACATGACATGCTTAGCTTGCTTTCTCCTCCACACACACACACACATGCCACCAATTTCTTATTATCTTCTCATATATCAGGGCTCATTTGATGATAAGCAGCTATGTGATTCATTGTGTAGCCCGGCCCGGCCCGGCCCCATTGAGGGACCATACAGTCCATGCTCCTCTCCTCTCCTCGACTCATTTCTGGATATCATTCATTCTTAGGCATACAACTAGGAACCAATATATTCTATTTATAAAAGCGAATGAGTTTAATAACTAATCAACAACACATGCATTCCCCCCTCTCCATTTCCTCTAAATCTACCTTACCCTACTCAATGTATAATAATACTTTCTTTTCTTCTAATTTATTTATTTATTTCTGAAAGAAATGATTATAATAATGTCTGATACGATGGCTGCACTGTAGAGATTTGAAGGCGGGGTATGGATAAGTTTTTAATATGTTTTTCCTGCTCATATATTCATTATTGAAGCTTCAAAGTTTGGAAAACTACTCCAGGTCCCACCGCAAACCAACAAAGCCTTTACTTATATATTATATATGAACCAATAATCTGGATATGAAAAGAAAAGAAAATAATTGTTCATATAATTCAAACACTACTTTACATTGACAATGATAATTTTGCACATGTAAAAAGGTAGATATTATTTCGTTTAGACACCCATGCACGTTATATGGTTACTGCTAAAAATTATATACTGCAACTTTTAAGTTTATAATACATGTCAAATTTATAGGTATACACTTACTATTACTTTTGGAAAACAATAATTATGTTATTCATATAATATATAATTCAGTTTTTCCATTGGAGTATAACTTCTAGCGTCAATGAAAATACGACAATAATAGATACATGGTTCTTTTTTTTTTTTTTTTTTTGAAGACTATTATAGGGTTAAGATTGCGCTGAGGAGAATAAAAGCCCAAATTAAAAAGGAAATAGTCCATAATTAAAAGTGTTGTTGGGCCTCACAATTGCGGCCCAAAACAAAAAAGAAGGAAGAATTTATAGCGGATGATTGAGTTGAGATAGTAATAGATTGTTTATGAGTGAGAATGATAGTTGAGAGTGGATGATTGATGTGAGTAGTAGGTAGTAGGCATGAAGTTGGTAGTTAAAGACGCCTCATGCAGATAGTGAAGGCATCAGCAATGGAAGCAAGAGCAATATCAATGAAAGTGAGAACGGCTTCCCTGGAACATCCTCTTCCGCCCATGCAACAGTTCCACCCCACAGGCCACAGCGTGTTATCCCTCCAATCTTAACTACCCTCGTTGCTTTCATGAACCCCCTGATGGTTAGGTTAATGCAAATTAAATCAGATAGTAGTGTATTAGAAAGAAAGAATTAATAGGGAGGGAGTTACAGCAGAGGGTGGGTTGCAGTGGCTTTCCTTATTTCTTTGAGAGCCTCTGCTTCTCGTGGAAAAACGCTCCACTCCAGTATATACTGCCACCTGCCACCTACTATCTTAACCTCCATTCCTGCGCTCATCAGTTAAGCTTAAACAATCATAGAGCTCGTTGCTGAATAGTATTATTACTTATTAGTTGAGAAAAAGAATGTCAATATTTACTGTTAAATATCATTTTGTTTTATATATTATACAGACGCAAAGCCCCACAAGTTAACTCTATTTTTTATCTTATGTTTTTGTCATGTAATGCAGATCTTTGAAAAACTGTGGTGTGCGTGTTTAATACTAATAGGCTTTCACACACACACTTCCTTGCCATATTCCAAAGGCCTGAATTTGTGTTTGCTTCAGAAAGTGATGTCAATGGGGAGAGCCACAAGGTGGTTTAAGAGGTTGTTTGGGATAAAGAGAGACAAAGAGCGCAACCACAGTTCAAATCCCACCACCACCACCAAGTTGTGGCCTTGTTCTCATTCACGCTCAGATTCCGGAGTATTGTGTCACAATCCGGTTACCATTCCACCCAACACCTCTCATGCAGAGGCTGCGTGGCTGGAGTCCATCTACTCCAAATTATAGCGTTGCTTTCTTTCGTTGTGGATTGAATGTACATACTACACAGGCAAGGAAGGCCTTAAAGGGTTTGGTGAAGATACAGGCAATTGTGAGAGGGTACTTGGTGAGGAAGCAAGCAGCAGCAACATTGCATGGTAATATGTGTGCACACGAAAGTTCAATATTATTGTTGCATTAAATGTGTGCACTTTTCAGGAGAGGTTTGAAGAGTATAGAGGTGGAAGCGAGATCGAGAGCAGAAGGGTATCATCATGGTTTGATGCAACAATGAATAGCAGCCCAAAAAACTGGCAGTTGCAGGCCTAAGTTAAGGTCTCGGAGGGGAGGAGGGGAGGTTGTTGAAGGGGCAACAAGCTCCAAATTACATGGCTAATACAAAGTCATTTATGGCGAAACAGAGGTCCCCGAGTGCTCCAAGGAACAGTTTGAGTGGGGTTGGGATGCAGAGGTCTTCTTGCTCCAACTTATCCAACATTCATTTAAAGAATGCTTTCATGGCTAAGCTTGACAGATAGTTACTTTCATGTTGTCGAATCATTGGGAGCATTAATGCCCAAACTAACTGCGATACCTTTTTACAGAATTTAATTCTCAACCGCAATTGGAATTAATGATTGAGAATCTGATAGTGATTAATTTAATACAGTACTTGTCATGTAATCTAACACCATGTAAGAAAGAAACACTTTTTTTTTGTTTTTGGGGTCAAATTACCTCCCTTCTCTCTTTATGAGAAACGAACCCCACAATCGTACACTCTGTGAGCAAAGCCCAGCAAAATGTAATCGTATGTATGCATGTCCTAAAACCGCATCTTAAAAAAAAAAATATGAATGAATGAATGAATAAGTCCCAAAAAAAATAAATAAAAAGAATTCATGCAATAGGAAATGAATATAGTTGTTAGGTGCCAGTTGTAATTCGCTTACATAATCATGAAGCGGTGGAGAATTACCAAATCATGAGTCTGCCAGTGAGTCTAAGGGGCATCTTTTATTTTTTATTCGAAAACTCCAAACTCCAAACTCCATAGTAGTTGGTAAAAGATTAAAAATGTGATTATTAAAATTTCACACAGAAATCTAAACGTGCAATGAAATCAGAGTCTGAAAGTGAGAGGCAGTATCCAATTGTTTTCTATTTATACATGAAAAATGAAAATGTGTAGTGGTGGATCAAAAGAGGGATTTGATCCACTCAGAGCCATCAATGTAGGCAAGTGAAATAAATGGTTTAGCTTCCTGATCGGTGAGTTCCCTTGACCATGCTACTCTCCCAGCAAAGCTTGCTCCAGGTCCTGTGCATTTGTACTGCCCATAGAATACAGTCCTGGTAATGGTGGTTCCCCATTACAGCACAAACACATAACAACAACAAAGTAAGAATCTCACCGAAATGCGCATGCCATTAATAATTTATATATAGAGGGTGAGAGAGATGAGGCTTTTTTGTCTTTTCAGAGCCCTATATATACTACATATGCTATATATGTAATGCGCATGCCGCTATAATAATCCATTCAACCAAATACATAAACAAAAGGTGTAGGTGGGTAAATGGAGTTTAGCTCTTGCATGTATTTGCCTAAAAGTTAAAGTTAAAGTTAAAGTAGTATTGATGAATGATGATGGTTTTGAGTAATGGAGGAACTCACATTTCACGGTTGGGATCACCCCAGTTATACCAGCCTTTGGGAATGATGATATTGTCCATGTAAGTGTAAGCAAAGACCACACGAGAGAAGGGACCCCATGCCCTTCCAAGGTACAGTGCCCCTGATCCCGTGACCTTGCAGTGCACAAATGAGAACCCCGTGTCCTCCAAAAAGCTGCTTCTCCCTTGCGCTGTTACTGCTCCTACATTCTGTGCTATAGCATGCACGTGACACCCCTATACATTATACATTCATCATATCGCACAATGTAATTAATCATCATATTATTTTATTCATGTAACTAATTACATATTACCAGTTACCACCACTAACCTCAAATAAAGAGAGAGCGTTGCCGAATATGAAATCAACGGAGCCTTCAATGTAACAATCCTTGTAGTAATGCCTGCCCATGTGATCATAAAGTGTGTCCTGTGCCCCCAAGAATTTGCATCCAACAAACATGGCTGTGTCTCCTGAAATTCTGAGCGCCACTGCCTGCTTCCCTACTGCTCCGTTCGCCGGAACGGGTGCCGTGTTCTTGAATGTCATGTTCTTGCCTATGAAGTAAGCTGAATTCACTGCAAATGTGGCAGACCCGTACGTTCCTAGCAGTTGCCCTTTAGCCCCCGGAGCCGCCTTATCAGCAGTGTCACCCCATTCAACTATTGTCTTGTCTGCTCCTTCTCCTTCTATCGTTATGAACGATTTGAATTGTGGGATGTTAACTTTCTCTCTGTAATTATATAATTAATAACAAAACAAACCAAATCAAAGATGAAGAGGAGAGGAGAGGGGCCAAAAGAAAAGACAGTTCATGGTATGCTGCAAAAGTCATCTGAGGGAATTGGTGGCAAAAAGACACGCAATTTCTTTTATTTGCTGTCAACAAAATAATATATAATGGTGAATGTGGACAAGACAAACGCCAAATTGCATCCACATGTTACAATAACAAAGGGTAGAACTAGAATGAATACTTACGTGTAAACCCCTGCATGGACCTTAATTACAACTCTAACAAGGTTGATGAACGGAAGAGAATCAATGGCTGACTGGATAGAAGAGAAACCTCCTTTGCCGGGTTTCTTAGAAACGTGAAGTGTGTGAGAAGGGAAGAGCTTGTTCATGGCAATGCCGAACACAGAGTGTTTGAGGCCACCCACAAACTTGACCCATCTCATGAACTGTTGTTCTGATAATTGGGCTTGTGTTCTGTTTATGGGAATCACACTCCCCACAGAAGAATGCCCCGGTCGAATCCCCTTGGTGTGGCATTCTGTTGCTCTTGGATTTTGCACAACAATAATAAGGAGGAGTAATGTCACATGGAAAATGGAATGAAAGTTAGACATTTCTGGGAGAGAATGTGGGAAAGGAAGGAAAAGAATGCAACAAGTAACAAGCCGGGTTATGGTTTATATATGTAGTATTGAGTTAGGAAGCTGTTGAATATTTGATTATGGCGTGGAAAGTGAGGTCAATTATGGGAGAGAGAGGTCACGGGTCATTCCTTCTTTCTACTCACATCCATTAACACAGGACACGTACCACTTTTTTTCTTACATTAAAATAAAAAGGTTTGTAATTTTTTAGTTTGGACACTATATACTTTTGTTGTGTTGTTTGGTGCTGCCCGTGAGCCTGTTTGTTTCATCGTCAAAATATTCTTCTTGACATCATAGTTGGAGCCTCATATTTTAACACTATTGATGGCTCAGATTAATTTCCAATTCTAAATTCCAAAGTAGTAGGTGAATCAGAGAAGCACCTCCAATTCCAAGGAAGATTAAGTGACGCCAAAGTTAAGCAACTCCTTCTTGCTAAAGGTAAAAATACCCACAACTTGTTTGCATTTTGGAGGATTATAAATCTTCCCTCCTCCTCTTGTTTTTCCCCCACATATTTATTTTCTTTTGGTTGGAGAGAAAGAGTACTAGTGTTTATTTGGATGCCAAGATCTACTAGTTAATTTTTCTTCTTTAGGTTGATTCTGTATCAGCTTACTTTATGTCTTTATCCTTAGTCCCACTATATTCAGTTGGGTGCTTTTACCTATCCTTTTTTTCTTAAAAAAAATGTTATACATTTTTGTCTAATCATATCCAAATATCATTTGCCAGAGGATGTTGCATATAATATGTACAAGTAAAATTAAAGTGTTTTTATGTTATTCACGAAATAGAGTGAAAAGAAATATATAAACATTAGGGCATAAGACAAACCCGAAAAACATATTGTGTTTGTACTAAAAGTAACTTCATTTTTCAATAGACTCCAAAGCTTAAATTTATTCAAGAAACAAATAATAGAGTAGTGAGTAGATAAAAAGTTTGAGATGCCCGAAATTAGTCTTTAATAAGTGTTGATGATTGTAGGGCCCACAAACCAATGAGAGAGTATGATTATAACCTTCCAGTTTCCAGACAATTGATGCTCACTTCGTCCGCGAATCCAGTTAGTCTCCCTGTCACAGCAGGATTTGGAATTCTTCAACAGTGAACCAATGGAACTACAATCCTAAACCCTCAACTTTTCACTCAAGTAAAGGCACCTTGCATGATTGCTTGCTTGAATTTTCTGATTTCATATGTTTGAGTCGCAGTACTTTGACAGAAGAAACTTACGTCACTGAAGCCTAAGACTTCAGTTCAATACAGTATCGCATCTATTTCTAACATTTTTACGGATTGTGAATATAATTTAATTACAAATTTAGTTTAACTTTCCTATTCTTAGTTTCTTACTGTAACAATTAATTTATGCTCTTCAGAAAAATTGGAAACAACGGAGCTCCTATATTTTTTGATGTACAACTTACTGTACTAGGAATCTACACTAGTTATGTACAACAAGGCCAACAAGAACCTTTGAACAATTTACTTCCAAACCTTGATACCCCCATCTCTACCACTTGATAACAAGAGTCTCTGGTTTAACTTAATAGAAGCCAGAGAAAGAATAGAATCACGATGGCAACCCGCAGGATCAGTGGCAGCAGCAGCAAGAACTGCCTTTGCAGTTATCTTTATTGTAAGTGGCCGTTTTTTTGTCTCCTGTTAACCACAATAAAAAAATGAAGTACGAGTTATCAGTGTTCTAAGCAAGCTGGATGGTTTAATGCCAAGCATAATTGAACAGAGAAGATCAAGATTTCCAGCAACCATGCAAAATGTACTCTTGGCATATGTTTACAAAGGAAAGTTGGATGTGTCCAATTTCTTGATTCTTATGCCAAAAGAGAAAAGAATTATTGAAAAGGAAAAGTTTACCTGTACAACTTGCACTCCAAAACTAGATTTTGTCTCATAAAAATCATCATTTCCAACTCCTTTTAAGTTTGGGCCACAAATACAATAACTTCTTTTCGGACTGCAATAAAAAAGAAGAAAATAAACAGATTAATTCAATCAGAATATTGCTGCAAAAAGAGCAACAAGAGTGAATTTCAACACAAATACCTGCAATGATCCCATCGGCGTATCTTCAAATCAGTGCTCCCAGTCAATAAATCACCCCCTGGCAAAGGAAGTAGGGAGCGGATACCAGGAGGACGAGGAGGAGGTTCATTTAGTTCATCAACATTGTACTTGGGATTGACATTTCTATTATGATTTGATTTAGAACTTAGTTTACTTGAATGTCTGCCCAGTGCCCAAGGGCGATCAGACATTTCTGCATCATTATCATAATTGGCCAACCTCAATACCTGAAGAAACAAGTGTTAATTGTAGAAGAAAGAAATGAGAAATGTTAATATTATCACAATTTCTTCTCCTGACAAACAGATATTTAAACTTTGATATCTTATTTATCGGGATTGAGATTGTTCTAGTCATATTGCTCTCATTATCTCCAACCGTAAAAGAACTGACGACGTGTACCTACCTGGTGACAGCTGCCATTCTCCGCATTCCAAAGAGAAACTTCATTGCAACCAGCAGCAACATAAACAAGAGGCCTAAAAGTCGAAGAAAGAGGGCCATTTGGAGGAGGAAGAAAGAGAGAAATCTTTTCTATAGGGCAAGCAGGAGAATACTGCCAAGAGTTCACAGGAATAAGAAACCTGAGATCCCAAAGTGTAAGAACGCCCCTTGATGACCCTGATACAACCCAATTGCCACAGGG
Organism: Stylosanthes scabra; assembly: GCA_036250425.1. Classification (NCBI taxonomy): domain Eukaryota; kingdom Viridiplantae; phylum Streptophyta; class Magnoliopsida; order Fabales; family Fabaceae; genus Stylosanthes; species Stylosanthes scabra. Next base: position 65,154 of record JASCZI010151247.1, read on the forward strand.
CCCTGTGGCTACAGATGAAACATAGCCCTCCTCTGGAACAGCTTTTAGAGTCCATACATTGGAATCTGACCTAGTATCCCACATATGAATACCACCGTTCTGTGTGCTATACATGACTGCATGATTATCCACTGGGCTCTTCAAAAGGCTGAGAATAGCAGCTTCCTTGATATCCTTTCTAGTGATATCCGCAATACCAGAATACTTCTCAACAACATTTCCCAAACCTTTAGATATATGATCAATAGAAAACATATGAATCAGTCCATCAGATGCTCCAACAATTACTTGTGTAGAACCCCGAAGCATTGTTGCACATAATGCTCGGCTTCCCCCCAGGTGATAAGTTAGCTTTGACTTGAAAGCAATGTCCTTTTCCAGTTTTCTTGAATCCCAGATTTTGACTGTAGAGTCATCAGACGCACTCACAAATAAGCTATGATCAGTGGAAATAGCTATTTCATTTACAGCTGAACTGTGCTCCTGGAGGTGTGCAACCAACACCCCACGGGGCTTCCAGCCGGAATCTGGAATGCATGCTTGACATGGAGATCCTGATGGATCAGTTTGGGCTATTGCATCTTCCAGTAAAATTGAATTAGCTTTAGACAGTCCCGCATCTTGAAATGTGCTATTAACACATGTTTCATTTTCCTTGCCATCTGGCTCATGTACAACTCTGTAGAACTGTTTGAAGCTAAAAGATTCCAAAGCAAACTTTGGTGCTGGAACTGAACTAGCCAAATTGAAGGAATTGCTGGCTGGATTAACATAAGGCACGGAAGATGAACTGAGACAAGGAGAATTCATTGGCATTGGAGAATCAGATGCTGGAGGAGGAATTCCCATTAACAGTCTGTCCACATTGAAAGAGTACAAAGGTATCCCTTCTGATGACTTGTTGTATATGAAACTGTT
>JASCZI010151248.1:949-28162 GCA_036250425.1 Stylosanthes scabra
GTCCTCTCTTTATATACCCGTAGTGCTCCGTGTTATTTTGGGAGTAAATCTGTGAGGAATCAGTGCCAAATATGGCTCGATCCTCTCCATATTCATTGAGATTGCGTGTGATAAATCCGTATGAGATCATGATTAATGATACCTCGATCTTTCATGGATTTATTGAGTAAGGCCTTGGACCGTATGGCATTTGGGCCGAATTTGCCGATCTATGGGCTCAACGCGTGCATCTTAGGGATTTGGGCCGTTTAGGCCCAATATCCGAAACAGATAGCTAGGGTATATCACACTCTGTAATAAGTATATTGCTTGAAATACGAAAAGTAGCCATATTGCCATTAGATTCTACAAAAAATCAAATAACAATATTGGGAAAAAGATTATTAATGTTCTAAATTCTTTTTGCAATTAATATGCAACTTGACAATTAAATAAAGTAACAAGTTGCGCCAAAAAAACAATCATATGCTCCTTGTTATTAGCATATCTTGAAATTAAATTGTGCGCCTCTACTTGATATACTTAGAACGGAATAATATAAGCACAATAAATTAATATATAATTGTCGACTTCGATTCAAAATAATGTGTATAAGAAGTCTCATAGCGCTTAATGTAAAAAGTGTGGGTGAGTCTTTATACTATAAATAGAAGTTTAAATTGAGAGTTTTAAGTACACAAAGCCAATACACATTGTATGACTTTTAAATTGCTTCTTGTACTCTAGAGTTCTTCTTTTATAAGTGTCTGTGGAGATGGTGTAGTCATTGAGAGTGTATGAAATGCGCCGGAGTAGAAAATATTGGAGTGTAATATTTTACATAATATTTTCTTGGTTGTCGTTTGACAACGGCCGTAATTTTTTTCCTATTTTTAAGTTTCCACATTAATACTATTGTCTTATGATTGTGTTATGGTTCTTTTCTTCTTCTCTATTTTAATTCTCCACGGGGGATGGTTTGTGATGCCCAACAATAATTAGTTAATATTAGTTAAATTTTTTATTGTAACTTTTTTTAAAAAATTTATCCATTCACTCCTTGTGGTGTCATGCATTATATACTTGTCAAATTCAAGGCTTTTTCAGGTTCAAGGGTTACAACCCTCCAAAAATTCATCACTTCTTGTTGAAAAGGATATAACTTTTCTAGTATGAAAGTTGAAGGATTATGTGTGTATATATATATGTTCAGAGTATAGCATTTGAATAATCTTCGATGTTATATATTATTATATCATCATTGTTATCATATATTTGAATGTGGTTAATTATTATATGGGTAATAATAATTCCCTTATTACAAATAAAAAAGCACAGTGTCCCGACGAGCAAAGGTATTGGGTCCGCCTGCAATAATGAAATTTTATTTCATTTGTGCACAAAAAACACTAAAATGTATGTATTGTTCTTAATTTCTTCTTCTTCAGGAAAAAAATCCACTTCTCGATCATACATAAGATATATAATATTTACTCTCGGAGAAGAAGATGAGGAATAGGATTATAGAGTTTTCTAGCACAAATATATGTGTAGAAACGCAACATTAAGTTAAGTTATTTTGGATCCAGTTAGATAACTATGGAAGTAAAGATTGACGTTGTACTTGGATATGAGGACTTTGATTCTAATATGCTATCCTTATTTCCTGCGAAGTGTGAACTAAAAGATATTGCGTTTTTTATTTTTTTTATTTTTTTTTTTTTTTGTCTAAAAGATATTGCGTTTAATTTAGTCATTTAATTTAGTTGGATTTCTCTCTCAATTTTAGAAAAAAAAAATAAAGTGATTTTTAATACAATAAGTTTAACTAAAATTTTAAATTTGGATAATTTTGTTGTTTGAATTTTATAAAATTTGATAATAATTAAAATAAAATAAAAATTGAAACTGCTATTTTGAATTCAAGCAAATTTTAGTAGGTCAAATATCTAATGTGCATCTCTTTAGATTATATATTAGCCATATATAAATATGAAAATTATTATTTGCACAGCAAATTCTTTAGACTTTCACATAAAATATAATTGTTACTAATTAATTATATATTTAAATTATTTTTAATTAAAAAATAAACTCATATTTGATTATTAAAAAACTCAAAATAGTATTTACTATCAAGATAGATACATGAGGGGATTGTATAACTATTTAGTCACTTGTTTATTTGTTTCTACAAGCTTAAAATTTTGGAATAATTCATGACCATATAATGCAAAGAATCGAATTAATTTTGAATATATAGATTGCAACCTTAAGAATTTCAGACAATATTATCTTGGTTTGCATCCGAAGATTACACTCCAAATCTCTAATAAGAAGGAGATAATGTCAAAAGAAGAAGTTGATGAAGCATTAGATTCTTTCAATACTCAAATAGGAGGAAGGATTTGTAAATAATAAATTAATAAAAATAAAAATGATTTATCTAATCAGGATTAATTAGGAAAGGCATGGGCAAATGGAAAAACTTAGCATGTGTTACAATGGTGAAGCTTCCAGGCCTTGTGGCATATTCTATATACTTCATATTGCCAACTATATTTGACGTGAAAAAGTACTTTATATTTTGCTATATAGAATATATTACTTTCAAAAGAAATTCTCCCATGCAGGTCCTTATCCTTAGTTATCCAAATGGAACCCAAGAAGAATGAGGAAATGCTTTTAAGTTCGCCAATAATATATGTACTCACTACTCAATTAAATTCTCGTGCATCCCCTTCCATGTATATGTTCTTCTTTCCACTTTAGACCTTCTTTAAGACCATTCCCCATGTGACCCTTTTACAATCTTTATTTGACATTATTAAATTACAATAATTAGACTTTGGTGGCTGCTTTAATATAATTAATTAACTAATAATCCAATCTTTATCAATTATGATTTATGGCTAGATATAAAGTGGATATAATCATGCCATATATTTGCTTTTTGGATACTTTCCTTTACCAACTAACAATCATATCAAAATCATGGTATTTGAAAAATGAATAGCTTAATTTCTTGAAGTTCAATATTCTACACTATAAAATACTACTACTATTATTATTATTATTATGGGACTAAGTTGTAATGATCCACTTAGTATAAGAATTAATTAGTTTTCATATATACTCTCAGAATATTAAAAAGTGTTAGTCCTTGTGTATAGAAAACTATAATTAGGCATGTGGATAATTTCAAGAAACATATCTTGCAAATTAAATCATGGCCTTCATGGGATATATATTGAGCTCACAGTTTCAATTTTTCACATTCCATTCCAATATTAATGGACAACTTAGGTGGGCCTAATGCCCTAATGACGTGGCAATTATTTATTTATTTTGTTTGTTTTGTAACATAAAATGGAAGCCTTCTCTTCAACTATTTTCCATTTTGAGAAAGGAGATGTTTCTTTCCTTTTTTAAAGAAGCATATCTGATGAATTTCTTGTGATATCGGTCCTCGGATTTTTTTTATTTTTTTTTACAAGAATATTTATACAAAATAAGTGTAACATTATTATGAATTCTCTGTAGATCACTTAAACCAATATTTAATATGCTTTTAGAAAAAATCTACAACTGCATCCGACCATAGAGTTGGTATCTTTGGCCAAAAATCTCAATTAGATTCTTTCAAAGACTTGATAGAACATAACTGTAGGTTTGGATGGATTTCCTTTTCATATTTTATTTTCTTTAAGAAAAAAAGAAAAAAACACTTTAGAAAGAGAAATTTTTATATAAAAAAATCAAAGGAGATGAGAGAAGAGAGATATGACGGAAAAGAATAATTTTTTTATAAAAAATACTAAAGAATCCGAATTTTATTTTATCCAAATATGAAAGTGATATTATTGTATAAAAGTTGACTTGAAATGAATTAAATGAGAGAAAGTAGTCATACAAAGTTAATATTTAGTTATTTATTAAATTCAGTCATTTTTAATATAGTATCAGAATATTTTCTTTGTAATTAGGACATGTATAAATGTGCATTTCTATAGATTTTATACTTCAGATATTTAATATGTATGTTTTTGTCATAAAATTAAACTACATACTTAAGTTTAAACGGATAACATAAATCATTAATATTATGTCATAAAAATATTTATCTTAAAAATTTAATCTAATAAAAAATCATATAAATAATTATATCTCACGTAATCCTATGGTGGTATTAGAGAGATATACGAGTAATTTAGACATCATTATTTACTTTATGATTTTTTTTTAGAAACTACTTTATGATCTAATGTTTAGAATTGAGATATTGTATCGTTTTCGTTCTTAATGTTTGGGATAAGTCCTAAAATATTTCTAATGTTTAAAATATCTTATTTAAATTTGTATCCCTAATTTTGAAATCGTATCATTTTTGTCTCACTATCAATTTTATTATATAAATCCAAACAATATTCTCTTTCAAATGTAAAATTAATTAACTAATAGCTTTTTATATATAATTTTTATCCATAATCACACTCGAACAATTCAAGAATGATAAGATTTAGATGAGGAAGAAAAAATATTATATGGTTCTTTTCTTTTGTTGTTTGTATTATATTCATATAATGAGAGAAATAATAATAGACATAAATAAAATAAATTTATTATTTATAATATTTTAGTACTGTGAACTAATATCTATATTTTTCTGTCTTAGTAATTTTTTTGTATTGTTTAACAATAAAATAAAACAATATAATTTTAAAGTATTAAGGACACAAATAAAACATTTTAAACATTAGTAACATATTTAGCACTTACCTCAAATGTTGACAAGGAAAACGATATTTTACCCCTTTTCCCCATAATATAATGGTGTCTTCTAAAACTGAACGTGTTATAAACTTTTGTGCAATATTGCTTTCATTCTATGATGCACGGATACTGACATGGATACGGGACACGACACGATACGCGATATGCTGACACACTAATCTCAATTTTTCCTATGACACGGGGACACGGCATATATATAAATTATAATCTATTTTTAATAAAATTATAATAATATCTTAACATTTTATTTATATTAAAATTTAAATTATTATTTTTAAGTATTTTTAATATCTTTTTAAATTATATAAAATATTTAAAATAATTTTTAGTTTTAAGAAATAGTAATATATACTACTTTTAAACTCATTTTAAGAAAATAAATTAAGGATAAAGTTTGACACGCAGACACATGATGATATTTTGGAGTGTCAAGTGTGTCTGAATAAGTATTTTTTTGTTTTTTAAAGACACGGATGAGACACGGAAGACACACGTATCGAACGAGTGTCGATGAATATCATGTCCAAAACATGTCCGACACATGAACACGTCAATTCAACGAAGTGTCCGTAATTTATAGCTTTCATTTTCATTTGTTCATAATTTTGTGGTGTTACACAATTCTTCGTCACATGATGTTTGTTGTTTTAGAAATTTTGTATACTAATAAATTGTGTCAAATAATTCATTTGTATATGTGATCGAATCATTTTTTAAAAAAATTTAAATTATTAAAAAAATACATATAAACAATTATATCATTCTAACACGCTCTATGATTAAAAGAAAATCGACCCTAAATTTCAAGATTATATATATATATATATATATATGTCATGTTATTAAATTTTTTCTGCAAAAAATTTAAGTCAATAAATAATAATAATAACAATTTTCAGCTACTAAAATGTATTAATTTACAGATGTATTACATCTTTAATTTAAAAGGGAGGGAATAAAAAAATGTGAATAGAAGTTGATAAATGAAAGATGAATGAGAATTGATAAACATCTAGGGTCAACTGTTGGTAAAGGAGTCCTATCCGAAGAATAAAAACCAAACCAGAGTAACTGCCACCTTATCCATAATCTAAGATTTCTTATTGTCGTGTCATTCTTACAACTACTGCTTTGAACGCATTATTGATTATCTTTTAGGTGTCAACTATACATGGACTACTCCAAAATCCAAATGTATGTTTTATGAATTTTTCTAATATTTACGTGCTGCAATTGTTTTTCTTTATCTTACGATTTTTACTTTACTATATAGTAGATAGTGACTTGGTTTGGCCTTAATTAGTTGATATGTTGATATATGGCCTGAATTGGAAAGTCAACAGCCAATATATATGTAAAGCATAATTAAATTCTAGTCTAAAATAAACAAAATAATTAAATTATGACACTTGAAACAACTAACTAAGTATACATTAACGAAAGGGGAAGTCAATATATGAAAGTATAATAATTAAATTCAAGTCTAATATAAATACAATGATTATGATATTTGAAACAATTAACTAATTACACATTAATGAAAGGGGAATGCTAGGAGGACGTTAGTGTAAACAAATAAAGAAAGAGTTAGTTAGTGTTGATAAAAAATTAAAGACAAAAAGAAAGAAAGAAATATTGCTTACTTAAAATTTTCATGATAAATTAAATTGAAGTTTATAATTTTGAAACAGCAGTTATCAAAGAGTTGATTTAGAAAAGTTAATTAAAAAATAAAAAATAAATAATAAATTATTGGGGTATCCTTAACAAAATTATTATTCATAGAACCCTAATAGGAATACAACATTATCAATAGGGTGGATCCAGAAATCTTATGAAAGGGGCAAAAAAAAATTATATAATCAAAATACTTTTTGTTGTATAATTTAATATTGTAAGGTGAACTATCTAATAATTTAAACTAGTGTTTTCTTTTATTAATTTTTATAAAACTTTTGCTAATAAGTGTTATAACAAAATTAAATTTTTTATTAAAAATAATAAATTTATATTCTACTATTAATTATTACTAAAACTCTAAAAGTACTCCTAATATATATATATATATATATATAAAAGAAATCATAAATAATATAAATCAAATTGTTTTTTGAAACTATAGACCAATTATTAGAATACTTTTGATATAGGCATTTAAAACAATTTAATGAATAAGATAGGTAAAATATATTCTTACTAATAAAGAATTTACTTTATTATAGGATGATTTTTAAAAGAATTTAGTTTTTATGTATCAGTATAAATATTTTTTTATAACATCCAAATAAAAATTGTTATAAAGATTAACTTACTTTTTATATAGATGTAAGTGTTGAAAAAAAAATGAAAATTGTTATAAAGATTAACTTACTTTTTATATAATAGATGTAAGTGTTGAAAAATAAAAAAGAAATGTAAAAATCAAAGAGAGTGTGTCACATGAGAATTGAACCAAGTATTTTGACTTAAAAGCAAACGGTGGTTAACCACTATGACATGTACTTCATTTGTTTCTTTGATACACATATTACATAATATATAAAAGTTTTAAATTTTTTTGTGCAATTTATTATACTAACAATGAAGTAATATTTTATTTAGCATAGAAATAAATTACTTGGTTGAATTTGGTTAGTCAAAATCACTTGTTCAAATAGCATTATTCTAAAAATATTTATACACATAGTATAAATTATACACAATCTATAAAATTAATCACATGTAACATACAAAATTGATGTCACCACCGAAATAAAAATACTTGAACTTAAATGATAAGAATATGTGTTACATGTAATTTTTTCCCCAAATTTTCCAACCCCATTATATTGATTATTTGCTTACCATAGAAGAATCTTAAGGACGAATTCAGTAATGTGTGGTTCACTTCAAACATGAAAGAAATTAGGTATCCATGCATAATGAACTACTCAATTCATTTACCATGCTTACCCTATGCCCTGTACTCTGTATATAATATCAATCATGTTAAATATATACATCACGAATATAAAATATATTTAAAAATATAAAATAAATATTATTATTATTAAATTAAACAATATATATATATAATATTAAATAGCATTACAAATTAATTTTATCTACTAATATTCGAACAAAATATTTATGGTCTTTACAAGATTTTAAGAGGATAGAGTTTTGGTGATTTTTAAGATGACGATAATATAGAAAGATTAAATAATAAGTAACGTTAAGTAATTAACTTTTTCAATAATTAATATTAACTAATTTTTTTAATTATTTTATTTATTTCAAATTTTATATCATAGATTATAAATCATTAGCTGTAAATTCTACACTTTAATTTAATTCTAAAATTCTAAAACTAGTTAGTATTAGTTACTTAACAATTAATTTTTTATATTTTAAAATTAATATTTTTAATATTATTATGGAACTGTAAATTAAAAATAATAAATTGTGTTAATCCATTATTACTTGCATTTTTTTTTTTTTTTTTGTATAAAAAAGAGAAGTGATAGAAAAAGAGGTTGGGATTTAAGCATGGCGTCCAGATGGGGCCCAATAAAGGAGCCATGTGTCAAAGAAGAGAAGAGAGAGCACATGCACCATATTTTTGTGAGCGACCTTATAAATACCCCTCTCTTCCTCTTAGCTTTCTATACCCTTCATCAATTCAATCTCACTACTCACTACTCACTACACATATCCCCTTAATTACTCCATCAACACGTGCTTCTTCTCTCTTTCAATTCTCCTGCAAATCTTATCCATTCCCTCTTTTCAATCAACAACAACCTTATTAGTAGTTGTTTTGGTCGTTGCTTCCTCCTCCTCCTCTATCTCATCCATTCCATCTCCATCTCCATCCCTTCTAAATTCTTTTAATTAAAAACCTACCACCTTATTATTAATCAATCATTATTATTATTGTGTGACATACATGGAGAACAACAAAAAGAAAGGTTCTTCTTCCTCCTCCACCAACTTTGATCACCTTTTTGGACCCAAGGACCCATCCACCACTTCATCTTCCTCCACAAGCATCTTTGGCTCCATTTTCCCTCCTCCTTCTTCCACTGTATGCATGCCTCATGCCTCTTCTCTATCACCTTTTTTTTATTAATTCTCCTTTATTTGCATGTCCTTTTTTTTACTTATTTATTTCATCATTTCTTCCCTTTTTTTTTCTTTCAGTTTTTCTGTTAGCTAATAATGTCCTTATGATTCTTAGCATATATATATGATGATGCATGGTTTAATTTTAGTGTATTCGTTCAATCAACACAATGGCTGAAATATGTATTTAGCAAATAAGTGTTCTTATAACATTAACTGTAATGTATTTAGCAAATAAGTGTTCTTATAACATTAACTGTAATTAATAAATAAAGTAAAAAAAGTTTTTTTTTTTTTGCTTTATTTTTATTTAGTTGAAGTATATTCATTAGTTAAGTGCCCATTAATTTTGCATCTCTCTACAGTTTATATGTATTATATACTTCAGATTGATAAGTTATCAAGTTCTCTTAATTGATGCATTTAAATATATTTCTAATTCAAAATCTTATTATACCAATATATGTAATCATATTTATGAATAATGTTTAGAATATAATAAAAATGATTCATTACCCAAACGTTTTCTTATATTGTATTTTTTATTATTGATGTATTAATTGGATAATATTAGACTTAATAAATAAGTAATTATGAATTTTATACATAAATTATATGATACTTTAAATAAAATAATTTTAGATTATTGTTTAAGTTTGGTAGTTATAATTTTTTATTTTAACTTTTGTTTTTATTTATTAATTATTATTAAATTAATATATAATATTAAATATTCTTTACATAAAATTATAAATGACTATTTATCATTCTCATTGTCTATCTAACATTATTCATTTATTATACATAAAGTTATTCATATATATATATATATATATATATATAAATTTAGTAGACATAACTTTTTAGCTATAGGTAATCATAAATTTTCTATTTTAATTTTTGTTTTTTTAATTATTGTTGAATTAAATTTATAATATTAAATGTTATAAATATATAACTATGAATGTAATTTAGGGTTATTTATCATTTCACATAATTTTAAATATTAAGCTAAATATCATACCTTTTGATTATCATTTTATATATATAGACACTGCAATACTTGTTTGTGATAATTAAAATATATATGTATGACATGCAAAATACTGTAGGTTGGAGGGAGAGATTCAAGGAAGCAAGAGGTGGGATGCAAGAACTATGGAGCACCAGGTTGGTTAGACACACATACCATATAATACATACATACTAGTTTAATTCAATTGACATAGAAACTACAATGCCACATTTTGATGTGTCTACATACAGGGAACACATTGCTTTCTAATGTAACTTGGAATGTTTAGGCCTTTATAGTAATATATAGTAGTGCTAATTCTTGCTGGGTTGGGTGGATTATTCGTTTTGCAGGAAACTACGGTAAAGGTGAAAGCAGTTGTGGCAACAAGAATAATAGCAGTAGTAGCAGCGGCAGCAATGTCAATTATCAGAATGAGACAGTGGAGCCCAGCACCTACTACAGTTCATCAATCTACTATGGTGGTCAAGAAAATTATTCCACAAGAACAACACCACCATCAACCAGGACCACTGAATCCCACCATGCTGTCAGTGCCTTAATCCCCATCCTTTACTTTATTTCTGCTGCTGCCCCATCCGTACTACAACTTCTTCTTCTTTTTTATTTAATTTTATATAGTTTAAAAAACATTTTGAGTTAATCTTAGTTAACAAATTCTCTAACGGTTTTTTGTGCATTCTTATGACTTGATTTTTTTTTATGTGAAAATATCTTTACATATAAATAATAATTAAAAATATTTAAATAATTTGATATAATTGACTAAATGATATGTATTTAGCTTTTTACTTTTTAACGAAGGAGTGAAGGAGTCCTTGAGAATAAATAATTTTTTTTTTTTAAATTTTTATCGAGTATAATCTTTTACCATTCATTATCTTTTCACGCATATTTATTTTTAATCTCACTTAAAAAATGTACGGCGAGAAATTACACTCTACAACAACAATTGATAACAATTGATAAATCATTCCAGTATTTTTCTCCAACATTTCTTTAACATCTCATTTTTGACACAGGATGTTAAAAACTTTTGGACACAGGGAGACATGTATTTTGCATTTTTGCTTTCGTGGGATAAATTTCTTTTCTCCTTCTACCCCAGTTGTGTTTTTGAGAATAAAAGAAATTAAAAAGTAGAAAAAAATTGTAAAAATGGATGATGTGGAATCAGTGTAAAAGTAACTTCTTAGCCACTTTATACACTTATTCCTTTCTTCTTCTCCCCCATCCTCATTCAGCAGTGTGATATATATGACCATACAATTTATTCTGTTCTATAACATTTAACCAATCAGTACAATTTTTTTTTAAACTAATTTAACTGATAGAAGAACTAACCAATATAAATACAATAATTCACCTTCGAGATAGGCATACATTATATTCAATGCCAAAAATGGTATAAAACTTTTTCACATTTTGATTCCGCCACTTTCTTTTTTTCTTCCCCTTTTTACCCTCTGAAAATAAATAGTAACTGTAGACAGAAATACATAAGTACATAACGTTGAGTTTCAACATAATTAATTAATTAATTTATGCAGTTTAAGAAAGACAAGAAGGATGATGATGATCCCAATGGTAACGACTCAGATAGCGCTTCAAGGGGGAACTGGTGGCAAGGTATCACATACACTCTGATCTTCTGATAAATATATATATATATAGTAGTGTTATTTACAAGTGAATTGAAGCACACATATACAATAATAATTAACCTATAGTTTGATAATTATTATGTTTGCAGGTTCCCTTTATTATTGACACACCATCTTGCATGATGATGATGAGCAGCCACGTAGTACTATACAAACTTATGATGAAGAATTAGCAATATTCGACTTCATATATATATAAAGTGTATGATGAAATTAAATAAGAGATCACATGGTAGATATTAGTCCCGGATGATGAGTAGTATATATTATTAATTAGCAACATATGTGTTGGGTTGTTTTTTCAATACCAAGCAGGTCGCACATACATAACGTACAACGTTAACTGCACATAAATTAAAAAGTAGTTAGCCCTCATAAATCAAAACCAATAGTCCCTGCTTCTCAGTTTGTGTTTGTAATTTTATATATAAGAGGTTAGTTTCATGTTTGTCACTGACCTTAATTAGCTTCAGCTTTTAGACTTCATTATTAGGTCTTGTAATATTACAACCGTGTGTGATCTCTTAAGCATGTTGCATGTGCTTTCAGATTTCTAGCTCTATATAATAATATAGTAGTATATCCTTTATAGTTTATATATATGCCCTTAGCTTGCCGATATTTTTTTTCTGATAATTTCTTCTTTTCCACTTTCCGAAAGTGAGCAAGTTTATCCTCAGAAATTTGATAATATATATAAGATGCTGAACTGTAATTAATTGGTACAAAACAACTGTTGCTAAATTAATAGAAAGATATCCATAAATAATTATATTTTTAACAATAGCTCATTCCTTTAATTATTCTCTTATCACGTCATATTTCAGCAATTCTCACATGTACGCGACATTAATTAACATCAAGAATTGATTACTCTTCTAAGTGTTACACTAAAATACGAGGGGAAAAAAAAAGAATGAAAGAAATTAAAGAGAATAAGAACTTATAGGAACAACATATATAGACTTGTAAGTAGACGATAGATGTTATTACTTGAAAGGCTAAGAAAGCCGAGAGTTATTTATTTATTTATTACAATAATACAATTGAACTTACATGTGCGAGCTGCTATATATATATATCGAGCTCAACTTATTATTAATTAACAATAAAACAACACATATCACATCACATTATTATTATTATTATTATTGCCTAAACTTGACCATATGTCATAACTTCAGGCGCCATATAACTCACGCTCGTAGCCTTTAGGGTATGTTCATAAGCTGCAAAATGATCATGTAACAAAATCAACACTTAAGAATATATATGGCTAATTTATTTACAGCCAATACAAATTCAAAATTGTACATATCTACTCTAAATCATTCATTTTCTTTTATATAGAAAGATAAAATAGGCTTTTAATTTTGAAAAAAATAGGTAACTAATACTTTTTTAATTAATAAATGAGCTAATAAAAATTAAAATAGAACATCCACAGTGAAAGTCATAAAACATCCAAAATCTAAACGCAACTAACAATCAATCAATTTTGTATTTTTTAGAAACAAAACATTCGAAACCTAAAGAGATAGAACATCCAATTCAAGTTATTGGATTATATTGGCTGAATTCAATTTGAAAGTCTTGAATGTCCGAAAAAAATATAAGTCTTATGAAATAAATTTTTTTTATGAAAATAACTTCATGCGAGTTTATTTTCACCAACAATAATAATTTAATTACCTGATGGGTTTAGGGGTTGCCATGATAGGCATGGCGGCAGCGAGCGGGGATGGTGACGGCGACGTGTGGGTCGACACCGAGTTTCCTGAAGGCATCGGAGTTGAAGACGGTAACAATACATTGGAAGGAGACCTTGTGAAGGTCCTGGCAACACTGCCTGGAGACGGGTCCGTACAAGTTTCTTGCTGGTTTCTCACAGTGCCTGAGCACATGAGTGAGTATCCTGTCCGTGCTGAACTTGCCGCATGGCCCGTAATGCTTCTCACTCTCAAGCTCTGCTACTGCCACACCTATCACCAAACTCAATACCACCACCAACAATATTGACTTGTTCATTTTCGATGATATTTGATGATGATGATTAAATACTGATATATGTATGTATGTATGTGAAGGTATGTAATGATTAGCTTTGTGTGTATGTATGTGATGTTGTGCTCATCAGTGTTAAGGGCTATTTATAGCGAGTGATTAGCTTACTAACAAGAAGTAACAAGTAGAGCTTTCTAAAACAATGTTCCAGAAGCATGTGGTTTTATTAGAATCCACACATTTATGTATTTATTTATATAAGAATTCTTTGAAGGATAAATATGCCAGCCATTAGAGTCTTACTACAAAAACACAATTGGGCGCGCGCCTGAACAAATTAATTAAACAAGTTGGAATTTCCTTGCTATATAAAGTTTTCTAATTTTATGTTATATGAAAATAAGTTTTTTTATTTTATTATTATAACGAAATTTGATAATTAAATTGGTCTAATAATTTATTGGAACAACAATATTATTGCAATAACCACTCATCCAAAACGTAATTGTGAAATCAAATCAAACACTTGGATCTTGCATGTTTTCACTCCTCATTTTTTTTGTTGCCTTCTTCTAATTATTCTTATTCTTTTAGCTATTATGAAAAACAAAATGCTCCGTGATGATGAAAACGAAAAAAATAATCAATTAATTACTAGAATAGTTAAATGTGTCATGATACAATAATTAAATATTTTTATAAAAACTAAATATGAATTTTTATACAATGACTAATTGCTAATTACATGCAGTTTTTCATAAAAATGGCTGGAAAGAGTGAAATAAAGTAACATACTTGATTTTCGTTATACACTTAAAATTTAAAAACAATACAGGTAAAATGTGAAACCTATATAATTAAAATGATCAAATGTAATACAAAAAAATATGTTTATTTTTTAAATCTTTAATATATAATTTTTAAATACGAAAATATTTAATGATTTTTAAAATTATTTTTTGCTATGTAATGTACCAAACTTTTGTAATTAAAAAATCATAAATATGAACTGACGCTTTCTATTGGCGAATGAATAATAGAATAACATATACTGCATGCATGTCCGCAGTTTTGGTATTTCAATTCAACGACAGCCTGTACAGTTCAAGTCTAAATTCTCAACCTCTTCATTTTATGTATCATTCAAAGGAATTTCGTCTACAGTATACTATAGTTGTGGTATTTTAGTATTTTAGATATTGAACTCAATTATAAAATTAGTTTTAAATTTTAATCATTAATTTCAGTCATAATTATATATACACAATTTAAATTAGACCCTAAAAATACTGAAACACATACAACTATGTTATGCTAAAAATATTTTTTATAAGTACATCGCAAAACAGAAGATCTTATTTTATTTACAAATTAAACCTGTGTGAAATGTAATTTAACTAGTATTGCCTGATCGCTTTTAATTTCTCGAGGCTCAAATTCAAAAGGCTAAGAAAACGCAAAACCAATGGCAATGCGTGCAAACTTTGTTTGTGATACGAGTATGGCAAAAGGAAATCACATTAATAATAAGCATGCATTGTCGAGTGAGAATTCTGTTACAGCAAGTGGACAGTAGGCACGTGATCCGCACATTGAGGGATGTAGAAGGAACAACAGAATCAAGGTTAAAAGCAGGAGGTTGCAGGACGTGGAGGATTAGCAAACTGTAGTATAATTTTCTCTTCCTCCTCCTTTCACTTTCTCTCTTCTCTTGGTTTCTCTCCTTTGCACTAATGGTGGTTTCTTTCTTCAATTCCAGGTTCTGTAATGATGATGTACCTTGATCCTGTCACTCTTCACGTCACTAATGCTCTTTGTTACTAGTTTTGTTTTCACACTTTCTATAGAATAAATCCACTCTGTTCATACGCACTTATTCTGCTCATACATTCCATTACTTCAATTTCCTTGTAATTTCTGAGACTTCTTTGAGGATTATACTTATACCACAGTTTTGCAGCTTTTTTCATTACTTCTCCCTAACAATTTGGTGTTTTCATCCACTGTCATGGTCGAGAACACTCGCTTCAAGACTCTAGAGGCTGAACTCAAACGATTGGGCCAAAGAATTGAGGAAGTCTCGGACAAGAGCCACGCTGAACGCGCCAAGGCCACAGAGGCAACGAACCTAAAGTTCGATGCAATCCAGTCATCATTGACGCAGCTTTTGCAAGACCAGTCTCGTTCTAGATCTCCCTCGTTTGTTCCTTCCCATGGCTCGAACTCAGGTGGTGGATTCGACAACATGAACCATTTGGCTCATCATAGTAGGGTGAAGTTTTATTTGCCGAAGTTTGATGGTTCCGATGCACTAGGGAGGATCTTCTCTATGAACCAATACTTCGAGTTCTTTTGTGTGCTGGATGAGGAGCAGATCGAATTGCTACCATTCATATGATGGGATCTGCAATTCCTTGGTTTCAGCTGTCTCAATGCTTTGCTCAATTCCGTTCATGGAATCAGCTTAAGCGAGCAATTGAGATCGAATTCGGGCCTTCTCTTTTTTAATCACCTCGGGAGCTACTCTTCAAGCTTCAGCAACAAGGCACCGGAGGAGAGTATTATACAGAATTTGTGGCATTAGCCAATCGCTCCCACATTGAACCTCCGGATGCTTTGAAAGACTATTTTATTGGTGGTTTAAAGGCTGAGATTCGTCGTGACGTCAAGGCTCAGTGTCCCACTTCACTGATGAGAGCGGTCGCTCTGGCGAGGCTCTATGAAGATAAGGTTTCTTCAACGCAACGACCCTCGTTTGGCAACCAAAGGAATGCTATGTCACTGGCCGGTAGCACTAGTAACACTCGCATTCCACCTCGCACGAGCCTCCCTCCGCTGTTACCCACACCTCAGCAGCGTACTCCCTTACCTCCAACAAAGAATCCCATGAAGCGTTTATCTCCAGCAGAGATGCAGACTCAAAGGGAAAAAGGCCTCTGCTATTGGTGTGATGACAAATTGTCTGCTTTACATTGCTGTACGAATAGACAATACATGCAGATGCAACTTGAGTTGGAGGACTCGTTGGACAACGTAACAGAGTTAGTAGAATAGGGTATTGGTGAGGCAAGTATGGAGACACTGGAGCAAGAAGTGATCACGCACCATCTCTCCTACAATGCCATGCATGGGACTACAGGTCCTGCTAGGATTAGAGTTAAGGCACTCATCAATGGGATGGAGGTACAAACATTGATTGATGGTGGCAGCTCAGATAGTTTCATCCAACCTCGAGTTGCTCAATTCATGAAATTACCTATGGAGCCAGCACCGGGTTTTAAGGTAATTGTAGGTAGTTTTCAAATCTTACCTGTTGAGGGTTGTATTAAGAAACTAGATGTTAATCTCGGTGGATGTATTGTGAGCATACTAGATGTATTTGTCCTTCATGTAGCTGGTGGGGAATTGGTTATTGGCACTACTTGGCTTAAGACATTATGAGCTCATATTGTGGACTATCACTCGTCACTTTTTCGTTTCTTGTATAACGGAAAATTTGTCACAGTTAAGAGCTATACAGATGCTTCCACTTCACAGGCACAGTTTCACCACATTAGACGATTAGTCACCACCGATGCAGTGGCTGAATTATTCACTTTAGAACTTCAAGCCCCAAGTAAGGAAGCCACACCACCTCTGCAGATTTCGGCTTCGTTACATCCTGAGTTGAGTTTGTTGTTGCAAAAGTATCAAGGAGTATTTGATCAACCATCAGGATTACCTCCTCAACGCTTTCATGACCATGCCATTCCTTTGGTAGCAGGATCTTCGGCAGTTAAAGCGAGACCTTACCGTTACCCTCATAATTTGAAATCACAGATTAAGATCACGGTCACGAATATGTTGAAGGAAGGCATCATTCAGCCTAGCAACAACCCATTTTCCTCCCCTATTCTTCTAGTAAAGAAGAAAGATGGGACATGGAGATTTTGTACTAATTACAAAGCTCTTAATGCTATAACGGTGAAGGATAGTTTTTCGATTCCTACAGTGGATGAACTCCTAGATGAACTTTTCGGGGCTACAATCTTTTCTAAGCTGGACTTACGATCGGGAAGACAGCTTTCCGTACCCATCAAGGACTATACGAGTGGCTTGTCATGCCATTTGGACTTACCAACGCGCCAGCAACGTTCCAAGGCCTCATGAATAAGGTATTTCAACCTTATTTGTGCAAGTTTGTCCTCGTTTTTTTTTTACGATATATTGGTGTATGGCAGCAGTTTAGAAGTTCACTTGGGCCACTTAGAGTTGGTTTTAAAGCTACTACAACAGGAATCACTTTTTGCTAAGCTCTCAAAGTGTTTATTTGGAACTTCTGAAGTGGATTATTTAGGCCACACCATTATGGGGGGTGGAGTACACATGGAGACAGCTAAGGTTCAGGCTGTAGCAGAGTGGCCCCAACCAGCAAACCTTAAGCAGCTTTGTGGGTTCCTCGGCAAACCTTAAGCAGCTTCGTGGGTTCCTCGGCTTAACTGGTTATTACAGGCACTTCATTAAAGGGTATGCAGCTTTGGCAGCACCACTCACAGACCTTCTCAAGAAGGATGCTTTTAATTGGAATGATCGAGCTACTGCAGTTTTCAGAAATCTTCAAGAAGCCATTTCAACCAAACCGGTGTTGGCCCTGCCCAATTTTGATGTGCCATTCGAAGTGGAAATGGATGCCTCGAGGTTAGGTGTGGGTGCAGTTTTAGTGCAACAAAAGCATCCAATTGCCTATTTTTCGAAGAAACTTCCTCCATCCATGCAGCAACAGTCAGCTTACATTTGGGAGTTCTATGCAATTACAAGGCCTTGGCAAAATTTAGGCATTATCTTCTTGGGAAGAGGTTCATTCTTCGTACTGATCACCGGAGTTTGAAACAGCTGCTAGAATAGGATTTGTATACACCAGAACATCACAAGTGGTTGCATAAGCTACTAGGCTTCGATTTTGATATTCAGTACAAATTCGGGGTATAAAATGTTGCTGTTGATGCTCTCTCCAGGAGTTTTATGGGTGCTTGGTCTGCTCCAAGAGTAGAGTGGTTGAATGAACTCAAGATTGAATTGCAACTTGACACAGAACTTGGCCTGTTGCTACAACAGTGTGGTACTCAAGATGCTAAGGATCCTAACTATACTTGCCAGAATGGGTTGCTGTTGTGGAAGGGCAGATTGGTGATTCCCCATAAGAGCCCATTAGTTGCTAAGATCCTACAGGAATACCACGATGGAGTACTCAGGGGACATGCTCGTATTGCTAAGACGGTAGAACGTATCTGTTCTACATTCTATTGGCCTAACATGCAGAAGGACATTAGGCATCATGTTCTTTCCCGTTTGATTTGTCAACAAGCGAAAGTGGAGACCAAGGCCCCAGCAGGGTTATTGAAACCTCTGCCAATTCCTTCTCAGGTTTGGGAGGATATTTTGATGGATTTCGTTATTGTTTTGCCCAACTCTGGAGGATTCTCGGTTATTTTGGTTGTGGTTGATCGCCTCACTAAATATGGTCACTTTATCCCTTTAAAACATGATTTCACTAGCAAATCAGTTACAGAAGCTTTTATCACTAATATTGTGAAGTTGCATGGTTTTCCTAAGTCCATCGTTTCTGATCGTGATCGTGTTTTTGTCAGTAAATTTTGGCAACAACTATTTAAACTGCAAGGAACTCAATTAGCTATGAGCTCGGCATATCATCCTCAAACAGATGGCCAAAGTGAGGTTTGTAACAGAACTGTGGAGATGTATTTGCGTTGTTTTTGTTTTGAGAATTCAAGAAAATGGCTTGAGCTTTTACCATGGGCGGAGTTTTGGTATAACTCTTCCTGGCATAGCAGCATCAGGATGACTCCATTCAAATCTATTTGTGGTCGCGATCCTCCTACTATATTGCGCTATGAATTCTTAACAGCTGATACACCATCACTGCAGGAGTTACTGGGTACTAGAGACCAATTGCTGGAGCAGCTCAAGCTTAATCTCACCAATGCTCAGCAATACATGAAGAGCAATGCGAACAAGCATCGTAGACAGCTGGAATTTAGTGAAGGTGATTTGGTGTTGGTTAAGTTGCAACCTTATCGCCAACACTCATGGCTTTGAGAAAGCCCAGAAGCTAAGCCTGCGATATTTTCACCCTTTCCCCAGTGTGAAGAAGTTGAGCTCAGTAGCTTATCGATTGGAGTTTTTACATGAGGCCCGTATTCACAATGTTTTCCACATATATGTTCTTAAACCATTCAGCGGAGAGCCAGGGTCTATGTACCTTCCTTTGCCTCTCACCAGTTCTAAATTAGGTCCTATACTAGAACCTACTATGATACTTTCTCAGCATTCTATTATACGTGGTGAGAAGCAGGTGTTGCAATGGCAAATTCAGTGGGGGCAAGGCAACTTAACTGAAGTCTCTTGAGAGGATGCTGAGCAGTTTCTGAAACTCTTTCCCGAGTTCAACCTTGAGGACAAGGTTGTTATTGATGGGGAGGGTAATGATATGAGTATGGCAAAAGGAAATCACGTTGATAGTAAGCATGCATCGTCAAGTGAGAATTCTGTTACAACAAGTGAACAACTGGAGGATTAGTGAATTGTGGTATAATTTTCTCTTCCTCCTCCTTTCACTTTCTCTCTTCTCTTGGTTTCTCTCATCTGCTCTAATGGCGGTTTCTTTCTTCAATTCCAGGTTCTGTGATGATGATGTATCTTGATTCTGTCACTCTTCATATCACTGGTGCTCTTTGTTACGAGTTTTTTTTTCATAATTTCTATAAAATAATTTCACTCTGTTCATACGTACCAATTATGCTCATACATTCCATAGTTTACTTCAATTTCCTTGTAATTTCTCATACTTCTTTGAGGATTATACTATACCACAGTTCTGCAGTTTCTTTTATTACTTCTCCCTAACAGTTTGACTCTATTGGAGAATGTTATTACAAACTTATAATGCATCTACTTTAAACTTGGTGTGCGTGATGTATTATAGTTAATTAATATTTTTTAATTAACAAATACATCAATAAAAATAGAATATCTGTAATTATTATTTATAGAACATTCACAATGAAAGCTAGTAAAATATCATAATTTTTTTAGAAATAGAACATCTGAAACCTAAAGTAACAAACAATAGAAATAGAACATTTGAAACCTAAAGAAATAGAACATTCAATTTAAGTTATTGGCTTATGTTAGCTGAATTATTGTTGGTTACCTAGCATTAATGATATACGAAATAATCTAAGCTAATCGATACAAGGAGGGTATACATGTGAATACTTTATTTTTAAATATTAAAAAATATTTACCATATTTAATTTGAATTTAATTTAATTTTCATCTCTAAAATTTGAAACAAAATTTAATTCTATTCTTATTTCTTACCATTAATTTTGTTTATAATCAATAATGAGCCAAATTCTTTTTCATAAACCACCACATCATTGTTCTAATTAATCATCACTTCCTCCTCTGTCCATATCCAACTTTAACCCAACACTAAAAGGGACCCTAAATTTCAACCCTAATTCCGACAGCCACCACATCTATCTTACTGACGACAATCCCAACTACCATCACCCCTTCACCCACCGCCCTTTTGCCCCTCATCATCGTTATTTTCCCCCCAACCCCCTCATAACCCCAATTGCACGCAGCTAGCTACCTCCAAAGATATAGTGGATGTATGGATTCACTGTATGACTGACTGAATATAATTTATAGTGGGAGAACCTCTTTTTTTTCCAACAATTTCACTGCATGACTTACTTCAATAACAAATCTTGGAAGAGAAAACCATGTATTCTCTTGGAGGATATTTCTGCGCACTTTAAAAGAATTCCAACAACTTAATTTAATTTAATTTATCATCGTTAAAAGTTATATTAAATGTATCATTTTAAGGTGTTTTTTTTTTAAGTGAAATTTAAGATTCGATACCTCTTATAATGAAGAAATTTTTTTGGAGTTATTCTTGGTTAATTTTTTTGAAACTTTTTTTAATCGAAACCTGCTGAACACCCTTTTTTTTTAGTTAAAAATGATGATCAAGGTCTAAATTAAAAGAAGAAAAATTAGCGACTCAGATGACAGATTTCGGATTGCTTACATGACTATGACTAGCACAATTTATTTATTTTATGAGTATTAGTCAACCATTATGTTTTTATTCATTAACGTAAAAGGAAATACCAAAATAGTGAAAATACACACAAGTATATGCGCTGCCCAACATTGTATGGCCCAATTACACAATCTTCAAGTGTTAAATAGTAATTAGAAGTCACACACACCAAATAATAATATATATATGAAGGCATTTTTCACTAGATGTAACTCAAAAGGCCAAGACAGGTTATTTATTAGTACATTGGAAACTTTATTACAAATAAAATTACATTATGAGCCGGCATAACGAACTCAAATTATTTAATAATAATAATAATAATAATAATAATAATAATAATAATAATAATAATAATAATAACAATGCAAAACACTTTGACGATGTGTTACAACGCCAGTCACCATATATAACCACCGTTCTCCGCCTTTGAGGTTTATAGTTAGTTACCATAGGTATGATGGCAACGTGCCGGAATGGTAATGCCAATGTGAGGGTTGACACCAACGTTCTTGAAAGCATCAGAAGAGAATATAGCATAGATGCATTGTATCGACACACTGTGAAGATCATTGCAGCACTGCCGGGACACCGGACCGTACAGGTCTCTCGCCGGTTTCTCGCAGTGGCGGAGCTTATGAGTCAGCATCCTCTGTGTGCTGAACTTCCCACATGGACTCTCTCTTTCGAGTTCACCAAATGCAGCACCAACAATCAAACTCAAAACCACCACCAACAACACTATGGACTTGTTCATTTTCTCGGTAATTAATTGGTTAATTAACTGCTAAATGTGTATGTTTATTTGGATTCAAGCTAAGTAGTGTTTGATGTTGGACAATTGTTAAGTGTTAAGGATTATATATAGCCATTAATATGTATTGAAAAGCAACCACGCATAATAAGAAAACAATGTCTGAAAGCATGTGGTTTGATTTAGAATTCAAATCTGTATTTATATAATTTTGTTTTGTTTATTAGTTTCTTGTGGGAGAGGGCTGCATTTTGTTTCCCGCAGATTCTTACTATACTCTTTCTTCTTTGATTAATTACCTACTCTTCTCTGGTATTGCTTACAATTATTATTACCATATGTCTATGAATAGAAATATGAGAATAGCCCGACATATGGGGTCATGGAGAGCATGTATGTATTAACTATTTAGGTAGCAAATGTTGAATTATATCCATTGATTATGTAGATGTATATTTTCTTTTTTTGGTATCAACTAGTAGATGTATATGTAGCTCAAAAATAATCAAATTAAATACAAGCCCACGCTATACCAAAAAAAACAAGCCCACGTTAGACACCAAAAATGAAACAAGCCTACGTTGCAAAGGCCCACATCGAGAAACAGACTCAATCAATTGGTATGGTTATAGACCAAAACAAGATTTATGATTTTGTCCCGGAATATACATCCAAACATGATTTCGCCTCAGGACCCAACCAAAAAAAAAAAAAAAAAAGATGATTTCGGCTCTAAATTGGTAAATTCTAATTTTTGTCTCTTTATTTCTGTCTTGTCACAAAATTCAAACAGAGGCAAAGGTAACAATAAACCCTGAACTAATTCCTCTATTTGCTGCATCATCTATCAGAAACTAGAGCATTCCCACTTTCACCGAGGCCAATAACAAGAACAAACACAGGAAACGTACATTGTTGGATCTTCCTTCTCTTCAATTCAATTCAATGCTCAATTGATTTTTAACCCAGCAACATTTATACATGTCAATGCAAAGAAGAAAAAGCGATTGCATGTGAGTCAGGATCATATATGGCTAGGTTTGTCCCACCACCCTAAGTATTAGGGCTTCTCCCTTAACAAGAAACCAAACACAACCACTGCTCTTTATGAGAAAACAAGAAGACAACATCATTATTAAGAAATTAAAGACAATTAATAGCCTAGCCCTGTTCACCTATAGCTTTCTTGCCCTCTAAGGTACCCCCCTTATTTCAACTCGTTTTCTGTTTCATCATCCTTTCTAGATTTCTATCATCATGTTCACAGAAACCCAGAATATTACTTGACTGAATCCCCTATACACACTTTAGCAGACAGTTAGCATGATAAGGCAGAAAAGCACAAAAACCAAAGGCAAAATGTTACTCTGCCCAAGTATTACCATAAAGCTGTTAAGCTTGCCAAAGATACAAGGAAACTCTCTCCGAATGATCTTATTCTAAATCTTACACAACTCTTGTTCAATTTAGTATCATCTTGAGAGAAGTAAAGACTAGAAGAATGTAGCATCTCTTACATTGCTACTCTAATTCATTAATTGATATTCATCTCTTATTCTAATGAAGAAGAATTTAGTATTTGCACACCATGATCATACAAATTAGTTCACAATATCAACAATCACATGAATATGAATTTAATTAGTTCAGAATTCGCTAGTTTAAAGTAATACTGACTATAAAATCATGATTACATATTGCGTATTGGTAAGGTTTTAACTTTCAAGTTTCAACATCACATGGTCCAATTCAACCAAACTTTCCAATCCACCATCCCAGTATCCCACTGTGCCTCATTCCAAACAAATTCAGCTCAAAAGAAAACAATAATTACAACATAAACCACAAAAGTTAAAATTAGCCATATCAAAGAACATAATTTAAATAAATAAATTCAGGCATTTAGGATTTAACTAAGCTTGGAGTGAAAATAAACAAGAACAAGAACCCTAGCGAGTAAAAGCGTACACTACAACGGAAACGTAAATAAGGAGGGCGATGGGGACGAGTATGACGAGTGGTACCACGGCGGCGTAGGCGTGGGAGCTGCCGCAGGCGAGTGTTCCAAGCTTGATCTGGACAACGTTGACGAGGGCGAGCATAAGGAAGGTGCATCCAACAACAGAGCCGGCGCCGGAGACGAGCATGCCAGCGCGGAGAGCGGAGCGGTTGATGCGAGCGGCGATGAACTCGACGGCGGCGGGGTAGTGAATGGAGAAGCGGTGGTCTCGGGAGAGGCGGATGGCTTGCTTGAGGGCGAGGGCGACGAGGCTGGAGAAGAGGAAGGAGCTGAAAGAGTAGACGTGAAAGGCGACGAGATTCTCGGCGATGGCGGCGGTTGGGGAGCAGGCTGGATCGGGGTTGAGGTTGTTGGAGGAGTCGTTGGGGTTCCAAGAGAGGCCGACGAAGACGGCAAGGGTGAAGAGGGAGTTCACGTTCACGATGGCGTCCAGTGCTGTGATGTGGAGGCTCGTGAACGACGACGACGACATTGCGTTTTGTTTGCTCGTCGTGATCTTTCGAAACGCGTCGTCGTCGGAGTTGTCCTTCCCACTGTTTCTGCTGCTCAAAGAGAGTAAAGTATGCTAAACCAAAAAATAAATTGTTTCTCCAAAGTCCAAATCATAACAATTGTCTTGTCGTTAATTAGTTAAAAGTAAATAAAAAGGTAATAAAATTATTTCTTTCATCATTAAGCTTGTACGCAAATGAGTAAAATCGTGCGATTATATTTTAAATTCTGCATTTCTCTTCAATTACTCTGTTTTATAAATTAACAAAGAACTACAAGACGAAAAAGGGCATTTGGTCTAGTGGTATGATTCTCGCTTAGGGTGCGAGAGGTCCCGAGTTCAATTCTCGGAATGCCCCATTTGATATTTTTCATTTCCAGTCCTATTCTTTTTTGCAAATTGCCATACTTTGGATTAAACCCTTGTTCCCCACCAGAACAATGCTGGTGAAAATACCAACATGAATTACAGCAAATTTAAATACAAATACATATACTATACCGTTACCAACTAGGCAACTACTTCTGCTTCTAATAACTATGAATTTGAATTCTCAACTACCAACAAGTATTCGTTAACAATACAAATCTAAAAAATATAGGTTCCATTAATATGTTTACAAGAGTTTATGTTCCATCAACTAAACTACTGCTGTAGTTCCTTGTCCATCATTTTGTCTTGTTCTTTATGGTGCAGGATTCTTTCTGACCTTGTTGCTGTTCATTCTTCTTGTTATTTAAATTTGAAGAATTAACCTCTGTTGAATTGCTACATATCTTTGCCTTTGTCTCTCCTCCAAGATAATTTGACAACACTCTTCTCACCCCAAATCCCCGCCTATGTGGTTTGATGATGTTATTATTGTTAATAATATTATTGTTGTTGTTGTGGAGGAAAGGAGTTCTCTCCCCTCTTGCAGGACTAATCAATGGTGCTGGAGAAAAGCTAGGTGTGCCGATTCCTGCTTTGTGTGGAGTGCCAGAGACAGACACTGAGAACGGACGCGAAACCTTTTGCTGAGACACCACATTAACTGTAGTAGGAACCAACGGAAACCTATCCGAGTGTGTGGTCAGGTCATCCACATATAGCAAGTCATCGATTCGCGCTACAATGTTGAAAGCCATGCTCTCCAAGACTCTTGAGTAGCTCTCCAATATGGATTTTCCAACATCCTAAAATATTGGGAGTTAAATGTGTCAATAACTAGGCCGAATCAGCTACACAAATCAAACAACGTTATAACATCTTTTAAATGATTTATTTAGATTTAGATTTGATAAGAGAAATGCATGGAACCTTGTTGCATTGGATCTTGCTGGTATCAAGGGTAGTTTGAGTTAAGCCGGGGAATCGCTGCTTCAGGGAATTTAGAATGCTTTCAGCTCTGTCTGCTAAGAGTTCTCTCTTGTCTCCATCTACCATGAAGTCCTTAACAATCTCCCAAGAGGACTTTGTAGTTGAACGATTCGGATTAGGTGAAGGTCTAGGGTGAGCTCTCCGGCGCCACACATACATCGCGGCTTCAACACGGTTAGCAATCTCTAGTGCAACATGCTCAGAGGAGAGGTCTAAGCAATCTAGCAGGCACTCAGCAGAGAATTGATCTGATGTGATGTAACGGTAAATGAAATCCCCCAAGCATGTTCTTCCATTCTGTGGCAGGTTGAAAGTACAATTTGTCAAGACTTAAATAAAAAATTGAAGACAAAATTTCATAGTTGATTAGAAAGATTAATGATCAATTGTTCCATCAATCCTACAAACTAATTAGTAATGTATCATAATCATGTAATGACATTGAAATTGAAGTGTAAGAATTTAGACAATAAGAGACCTTAGGAAGCAATTCCAAATATGATTCTGGAACTTCCATATCAGCTAAAGCAATGCTGTTTATGGACATGGCTGCTTTTAGTATTTGGTTTGCACATTCTCTAGAGTGACTCAATTGCTTTCTTGAGTTTTCGCCGAGACCCGCAGGGGGGACACGGGGCACAGGAAGCCACCACTTCTCATCTTGCCGCTGAATCGCCTTGCGAAACGAGGCCGATCCATCGGCATCCGGTGCTACAATTCCTTGGTCAACATACCAAAACTCAGTGTTGGTGAAACCATCCAAAATATCCTGTGACAGATAAAAAGTAAAAATTTACATTAATAACAAACATATGCCAACAATCACCAATGTAGTGTGCAATTAAATAACAAGATTCATCACTCACGAGAAGCATGTTATCAAGTTT
>JASCZI010151248.1:39759-53219 GCA_036250425.1 Stylosanthes scabra
TTGTACGTTCATTCCTCATTCATTGATCTTGTTTTTCTAGCTTCTTTCCGTGAACGCTGTTGAATTTCGTTGATCGTGTTTTGGACCTGTTTTGATCATTTTCCTCCTTGATTTTGTGCAATTTGAATTGGATAGGTTTCAGAATTTCAATCTTTAAATTTGAAGAATGCTTGAGGATAAATAACGGATAATGCTTGCAAATTTACATTTATCTCTGAATTTGTGAAAAAGGAGATTGTTTACTTAATGAGAAATGAACCTTCTCTTGTTCAAATCCATCCACACTCTCCTAACTTTTAATTCAAACCTTCTTAGGTGTAAATTTAGATCCTAAGTAGAAACTAGAAAGAAATTGAAGAATTATGTGCTTGCCTTCTAATAAGTTTTATGTTAAAGCTGCTGCAGGTGGCATATATATATACATATATAAGGCATTTCTTTCGGTTTGGTTGAGACTGCACACACGCAACAAGGATCCCCAAAATTCTCTCTTTGAATTTTGTTTTGTTGATGTCCTGAACTTGTGTTTAACAGTAAACATTCTACACAATCAATTTGGTCACTGATGTGGCCCTTATACCTGTTATTCAACAAGATTCTTAAGACAGAAGATGAAAGAGAATTAAAGGGAGATAATTTGAGTGCCATAGATCCATACTTGTTCCAGCATTCATCAAGTAACAATAACATAGAGTCTCATCTTCCCTCCTTGCGTCGCTCGCTCTTTGTGGATGTAAGTCCATGTGTTTCTTGCTGGTATCTTTTTCTTCCTATCAAGCTGCTACTATTATTACAGCAACATTTAACTTAACCTTGCTTATAGGTACCACATGTAAGCCAGATATACACATGGGATTGTGGCCTTGCTTGTGTCTCGATGGTTTTGAAAACGATTGGTGTCAACGACTATGGTATTCAAGCACTGGCTGAGCTATGCAGCACTAATAGGTCTTTCCCTCTATAGGGAGCTTGAAACTCCTAATTGCTATGTTATGTGAAATACATGAAGTCCTAGATGATATATAAAGGAAACAAATCCTCTAAAGTGAGGAGATTGGTAAAATGATAAAGTGATGAGTTAATCACTATTATGTGAGTTTCACTATCTTAATTTAAGAATGATTAGACACTTGTTTTCTCACTTTACCAACTTTTTCGATTGAGTGGAGCATGATCCATGAGTATGTCTATGGTAGGCACACTCACAACTATATGTTGGACTCATTGTATCTTCAACACAGAATTGAGAGTGCACCATAAGATTATGCCTATGCAAGTTCCTTTCTAGTCTTCCTCTCCTTCCCTTTGCTCTGTCCAATTGAAAACCATTGAAATTTTTAGAATGTTAATCAGGTGTAGGATTCCTTAGTATATTCACATTTCCTTTTGGACCAAGCTGTGACCAAATGATCTATGCCTAGATAAATACATTTTCTAGACTAGGTACATATAAAATGAAAATTGTATTTCATTTTTTGTTGGGCTCTGTTATTCAAAATTGAAGTTTCTATTTGCTAAGATCATACCAAACTGAATGCCTTTCCTTTGAACATTGTTTCTGCAGTGTCTGGACAGTTGATTTGGCATATTTATTGCAGAGATTTTCTGTTGCATTTTCCTATTTAACCGTGACATTTGGTGCAAACCCAAACTATTCTGTTGAATCCTTTTACAAGGTGATTCTCTGGCTCAATAAAGTAATTACATGCTCTTTATTTTGAACAGATCTCAGCATATGAATAGTGTTTCAAATATTAGTGTAATTTTCCTGCGGTTCACTTGATCCTAGAATGAATTTTTTGTCCGTCTTACAGTAACTCTTTGACTAATTACTTCTATTTGAGGACCAATTATTATAATCTTTCCAAGAGCATGTAGATATTCCAAAAAATTTTGGGGACAAATAATGAGTTGTTATCCTAATGTTATCTTTGTGCACTTAAGTCTTTGTAGTGAGACAAATTTAAGAGATAGGCTTTTATTTTATAGTGATTGGGATATGAATTAAAATATACTAGTACTAGAATATATTTATTAAAGCTTACATTGTCTTGAACTACACTATCGAATGCTATATGGTTAAGTTTGAATGCAAGGTGGAATTGTTTTGCCTAAAATGTTTCCATGCTTGGCTTTATGCGTCTTTGAAACTTGTGATAAATGCTGTGTAGGAGGAATTGCCTAATGATCTAGTCAGAGTAGATATGCTATTTCAAAGGGCAGTGGAGGCTGGAATTGACATACAGGTCTGTTGCCCTTTTTTTTTAACTGGATCCCTACAGTTGCAGTTTTAAGAAAATTTCTGTGATTCACTCCTATTGGAGAAGAAAAGGAGAAGTTTTAGGATCATTTATTTCTATTAATGGTTTATTGTTATACTTAGTTTTTAATAAGAACTAATTAAGTAGTGGGAAATTAGTTGCACTTTTAATAGTAATAGGAAAATTAAAGTGTTGTTTTTATCACAAAATAAATAAATAAATAAATAAAGTGGTGAGTTCTACCAGATTTGTTGGACTTGAGGAAACTGACAACTAGAGAAATTTTATTCAGTAGCAACTGTCATTTATTTATAATATTTAGTCATCAAACCTTTCCACCATTTTGCAGTGTAGATCAATAAGTGGAAGAGAGATTTCGATTCTCATATTGTCGGGGAAATATATTGCTATTGCATTAGTTGACCAAAGCAAATTGAGGTACAGGTTTCTTCATGTTCTTTTTTTTTTTTGGCTTCAATACTAAATTGACAATAGCTTTTCAACATTGACATACTCTACGATATTACCAAGTTTTTACATTGCGCCTGTGGTAAACCAAGTTTATTCATTTGATACGATCTTTATAAACTAAATTTGCCACCCCAATTGCAATATAACCATATTTTTTGGTTTAAAACTTCTTCCATGATTATATCATTATTCTCTTTGGAGAAGTGCAATTCAATATGCTTCTGAATAGTTTCTGTTTTAGTCATGTTTTGCAAGATGATGTTCATGTTCCTGAAGTCTCCAGCAATAACCCTGGCTATACTGGTGAGCACTGATATTTTAGATTTGCATTATTTGTGTGCTTTTTAATGTATTATTTCTATACATACAAGTCTCCTACACATGTAACTAGCATTTATTTTATTTAAATATTTAACATCTTCAGCGTTTAGCTTATTTTCTGGTTGGCATTTTACTATCTAATATTCAGTCCTCAAAAACATCAATACTGCTACAGTTGTGCAGTAAAGTTTTTTCCAGTTTGAATGATAGTTTTAATGTCACATTTAAAGCTTGAAGCAATTCTCAATATTTCATCTGCCTAGGTTGAGTTTTATGGTTTACATCTTTCCTCATTTTTCCTATCATTTTGATGATAAACCGAAGGAGCTTAAACTGTAATTTCCGGGAGTAGGGTATAATCCTCAATTTTCAGTGCTAAACTAGAATGAGGATGCGTCTTGTTGAACATACATTTTATGTACTCCATCTTACTTCTTTAAAAAAAAGTAATTGCCTCTAAAACTTGTCTCTGCTTATTACAAGTCCCACATCTACGATGGATAAGGACTCTTGAGTGAATATAAGTGTGAGGCAATCTTCACCCCATGAGCTAGCTTTTGGGGTTGAGTTAGACCCACCTAATCTCAATTCTAAGATGGTATCGGAACCTATCCGATCTCATGTTGTTGGGCCACCCACCAATTCATGTTCACGCACTAGACGATCATACCTAGGCGTGACGGGGGTATATTACAAGTCCCACATCTACGATGGATAAGGACTCTTGAGTGAATATAAATGTGAGGCAATCTTCACCCCATGAGCTAGCTTTTGGAGTTTTGGGGTTGAGTTAGACCCACCTAATCTCAATTCTAAGACTGCTAGAGCTTTTAATTCATGGCCCCTCTCAACTTTTCAACTAGGACTATATTATTTGCAAAAGGCTTGCTTCATGTCATAGTCTAATTTGAATGGCAAGTTGTCCCTTGCTATTTCTTTCATACAATATATAGATAGAATGTACAAGCATCAAGTACAGATTTTTTATCTGATTTTCAGTGGTTTCAATACTGAGTTACAGAGATTTTAGGGTGATATCCAGCCTAATTTTACTCTGTAACAGCTCTGTATTCTATATATGGAAATATAATATATAGACGTAGTGTGTAAGAATAGTGTGTTCGTAAGGCCCTCCAATAGCTATTGGGAAGATGAGTGTGTACTCAAGCAGGGTAGCTGATGTAATATGTATATATTTTACAGATTATTGTTGCTACGTTAAGCACTTATACTAGATACAAGTATACAACTATACCTGCATATCTTCTAAAGTTCTAATCAATAAATTTCAAGGTTCTTCTTGCTTTATATCTTGAATGAGAGTTGTCATTATTTTAATATTATGCAAAAGCAGTATAATTCATCATCACAAGTTCCTATTTCTATTTACTGAATCACAAAATTCTATCCACAGGTCACTATGTTTTGATATGTGGCTATGATGCTGGAGCAGATATGTTTGAGATTAGAGATCCTGCCAGCTCTAAGTAACCCCTTTTTCTTTCTCTCTATTATGTGTAGAATATCTTGTATTATATTAATGGCTTTTTTTCCTCTGCACAATAATATTTCATGCTTATTAAGATCCTTGTGTTATCAACAGTTATTGTTTGGATTTGGATCCCTAACTCATGTCATTTAATGCATAAACTTAACTGTCTACATGCCTTAGATGAGAAAAACCATCCATCATCCATGTAAATATTCAGCGAATTTGTGTTCTCATACATCTAAGCTGCAAACTTGAAGATTATATTCATGATAATGAGGCTGAATTTTCTGAATTAGCAAGGGGCAGCAAAAACAAATGACACTGATCTTCTTGAAAAGTAAAAATTCATGAACAAACTTGCATGGATAGTACAAACCTTTTTTGCATGTTTTCTGACTGGATTAACTTATTGCCACAAAATTTTTATATTTTAATCCTAAAGTAAGAGTTGGTTGATCGCTTTATAAATTCACAAATTCAACATTCCCGAAAAATTGCGCAGGAAACATAAAAGGATCTCTTCAAAGTCCTTAGAAGAAGCTCGCAAAGCCTTTGGTACTGATGAGGATCTTCTCTTGGTGAGTTAACGTTCCACAAAATTACCTCAAGTCATATTCAATCAACCAAGTTCCTTTTATTAATTTTTCAAGTAACTGATGTTTTAAAATAAGTTCAATTGGTTATTCTATTGACAGTTGGTTAACATAATGGCAACAATTTGATTTTTCTTGTGATCAAATCTTGAGCAGAAGAATGGTGTAGATAGATGTATTTAGTTTTGGTAATTGTTATTACTTTTTTGTTCTTGGTTTCAAGGACATCGTTAAGGTTTTAACTTCAAAATGTTTGCTGATGATTTTAGGCTTCTATTAGAATCGGATGCATGCTGATAAACATTCACTTTATTTGTCCATACAGCTATGCTATAGGTTCCCTGTAACTGAAAGTTGTGTCATCCCCCCCCCCCCCAACCCAATTATTTTGATACATAAGTTGTATGAATCTTGTGTAGAAATTACTGTCAAATTCAAATGTTTTCTTTTTTGCTGCTAAATGCTTATCAAGCTGGTTAGTTGTCTCTTATGTATGATGGTTAATGGGATTTTAGAACATCGTCAGTAACATCATCTTCATTCAGGACTTGTAGTGGAAGTTTTGACAATCAATCCATTTTTACTGTTATAAGCTTGTTTTTCTCATTTATTCGGAGTATTCCTTCTAATTACTCAATTCAGGTTGATAACTTGATGTTATTTGTGTGAAGTGATTATTTTTATTGTATGACCAACCAGATATCTTTGGAGAAGAGCAAGAACCACCATCAACTTTCAAAGCAACTCTCCACTGACACCAATATGGATTCTTCAATCTCTTCTCCTTTGCAATAATTTGCCAATTTTTTTCTATCTATTTTGCATATATTACATATTCCTTGTGTTAATTTAGTTGCTAAAAGGGAATCATAGCTTCTCTTGTATTTATATTCCCAGTAAAGTAAGGGTAATATTCTGGCCTGTATGCATTGTGTAGATACGTAAGATTCATTACTTAATACTGTATAGTAGCAATCAATTCATTGTAATCTTATGTAAAAATCATGTATACCTTCTCAGAAATATGTGAAACAGACAACTGAATTATCATGGAATGGATTCAGAGCTTAATGGACAGAAAAAAACTTGCATCATTTTAGTTCTGGAAATAATCCATTTTGTAATGTGTCGGCTGCTTCTCCATTAATCTTGTATCACGTGAGGTTGTGATTGTTTATTAATTATCTTCAATTGTTTTTCTCCTTTATGGCCAATTGTGATTCAGCTGATATATCCTTTTGAAATAAATTCAGTATTTTTAGTGACTACAGATGAATTCTACTATCTGGGCAGCTATACATGATTACAGTTAATAGCACTCCCCTTACGGAGAAGACAAGATTGCTTCAGGTATTCTCTATTCATTATTCAATAAATGCATGTGATGGGGTGACACAGTTATATCAGTGAACCTCATATTCATTCATCACCTGCTTGGACCATTAAATGCATCCTTCTTGCTATGCATCTCAAAGTTACACCTAATTTTGTAAAGGAGCGTGTTGGCTCTAAATGCATGAATGCATGTGTTATATTTTATAATTTATAGGTTTAAGTTTTATACTAATACAATCTTATTCTTGTGTCACACCCACATGCAAGAAAGAAGTGGGATACAACCCGGTTTTTGGGGCTTTTCACCATTTGGCACTGCTTTTAATATTATTTTATCTTCTAAACTTTGGATTTAGGCATTTAGCTGTGTTTCTGATCTTAAAAAGATCAAAATAGAGTACTAATTTGATGGGTAAGCATGGTTAAGGTTCAACAATTATATTCTTTTGTGACTAAGCCATTGCTGTGCTTCACTCAAACAATTGTCATCATTGTGATTGTCTTTTTGTGAATGACGGTGGTGGAGTACATGGAATTGGAAGAAGGGAAGTGAGTTGGTCAAAACGGTGATTAGATTCTGTATCACTTTCCGAAGAATCTTCTAAAACAGAGTTCCCGACACAGAGTCTCTCTCCCGCAGAACAACCAGACATGTTCTCCATAACTAGCTTCAAGTAGTACTATTAATATTAATTAATTAAGCAGTAACATATAATTATCACCATCATAATTATCCTTATTTTTGTAAGACGTGATCATCACCACCATCATCATTATTATAATGTCATTCTATACCTGCAAGTCCACAATAATTGTGTTATTTAATTGTTGAGGTATACATCTTTTGTGTTTGCCACTCAGCCCACTCGTGCATGTTCTTTGGAAGTTACTTTCCTGCTATTGCGATTTGCGAGATTATTAGCTGTCCTAGTTCTCCAGGTACTTAACTACTTATATTTACATTCTATTGATCAAATACCTTGTTAATTACTATTTTCCTCCTATTGTTATCCTTTCAAGTTTCAATTATCAGCTGTCAATTAGTATTTCTAACTTATACAAATTCTTCTTTCGGTAATTACCCTAAGATAATAGATGCATATGCAATTTTTATTTTTACCCACAGCATGCATTAGCCATTAGCCATTAGCCATTTAGCCCAGTCAGATAAATGACTAATACATATATAAATCTGAACTTTATTCGAAGGTTTATTACGAATCATTAAGTTACTGCATGCATTAAGCCATGTTCGAACCACCGCTCGACCGACCAAAGTTAGTTAGGTTAGAGGCCTGTGTACTTACAAACACCCCTAGGTCCCTTTCTCTCGCGCTATCTCCCACTCGAAGACCAAAAAAAGATAAAAGGTTTAGGCTCAATTTGCAACTGTGTCTTAGTTGGCTCTTTGTAAAACTAGCATCAATGTTGATCTATGTCAAAAGTGGACATCAGTAAAGGTAACAACAATCTTCTGATTTTCGTGTAATCACTTTGCTTAGTTAGAAGTGCACAAGTTGCTGAGAGAGAAATATAAATTACTAGTCAATTATAAAAATATAAAGTAAATTTCAAGTTACTAAGTAGCCAGTTACTTAATTAGCAATAAATGTTTTCATTTATTACTTTAGCCTATAGTAGTTACCTCATAAAATGTTCACCCATTTAATCACAAAAACAGAGGAAGTTCACCCACCACTATTTGTTTCCACGTTTCTAGTTTTCTACTTCTTTTGTTTGGGAACCATGACTTTTCAACTTAAAATGGAATCCACCCATCCCTATTTGGATGTATGTGATATGTATTGTACGCACTTTATTTGAAAAAAGCATACACATGTTTGGTCAAAAAATAAAATAGAGTATATATTGGATGTATTTAGAACTTAGAAGCGTATACATATGTTTTCCTTATTTGAGGATAATGCTCCTTTTTTATATATAAATCTAATTAGAATATATTAGTAGTATAACAATATGTACATTTGTACAATCTAATCAAATTTGTATATAACTAATCTTAAGCAATGTCTTTAAGTGGTAGATCTTTTTGCCCTCTTAAAATGCTGCATAGAGGTTTAAACCCTATGAAAGAAATTATATGTGTTGAATAAATGTGTTGTGATACTTAAATTGGAGATTATCTAATTCATAATAATAATAATAATAATAATAATAATAATAATTTATTATTATAATTGGAGAAGAACATTTTGATCATGGTTGACAGGAACATGAAAAGCCGTCAACAAAAATGTGCATCGTCTTTAATGAAATCCGATCAAATGTTTATCATATCACATTACCACCTCCTAAAGAAGATGGAATGGAAACGGGAAAGTGATCATAGTGGATACGAACCTATGATATGGATTGGTGAAAGTTAAATTGACTCATGATGTTTATTAACCTACCTTTCTTGTTGACCATCAACCTATTTTCACATTTTGCATGACCTAAGTTTTGAATATGGACGTCCCATTCTGTTTATAATAAGTTAACCTATAAAAAATGTGTAATAGAACCTTGTGAGTAAAAAGAATTAAGCCATGGATCATATCACTTATATGTATTTCAATCCTCATATTTATAGATTGATGAAATGTATTCTATATATTCTTATCAAAACATTTCAGATACACCGTCATTTATAGTAATTCAATACTTATAATGGATAGATGTTAATTATAAAATTAATTATTTGACATACTTTCTAATGTATTAAACTCATTTTCCGAAAAGTAAGTGAAGGTGATAGTGAAATGGGAGGCATGTGGAGGATGAATAGGCGTAGGTGCTGGCTATGACTGTAGAGAGAGGACAACATTTTCATTGAAAAAGCAAAAGTGAGAGGCACAGTAGCCCATGTTATAGAAAAAAGTTTCAGACTAGGACACCCCCCTAACACGAATCATTGTCCTCTTCTATCTTCCAATCACTTGATTACCTTACCCATCTAATTTCTCAAATAATAATAACCTTAATTACAATTTAGCTAGAGAGAGATGCTCCAAATTCAACTAATTCTAACATAGTATTATAGTAGATCCAAATCCAAAGATGCATATGCATTACCTGCTAGTTTGTTTGTTTCCATGTAATTTTATACTAAACTTTTTATGGAGAAATTATTCAAACTAAATTATAAACTTTTGAAATAAAACACTTCAATTTTTCAAATTTTAAAATACATAAAATAATTTTATAATGTTTATTTTTCTAGTAAAACAACCTCTCCAATTTGTTTTGTGGCTCAATAATGTTGAGTTGCACAGATATATTTATTAATTTATATGTTCAATCCAAAATGATTATTTTATCAACTTGTTAATATTTAATATTAGTGATTAATGGAATGAATTGAAATTTTTCTAACAAAAATTAATGTGAAAGATTCTTTTATGCATTTTAAAATCTAAAAAATTAAAATGTCAAATTTTAAAAATGGGTTGATCTCGGTAATTCTTCTTTTTATATGATATATTTTAAAACTTTGCGGTGGAAGTGCCCAAAAAGAAAATATGAACATTAACACTGAAATTCTATACTAATATTTACATTTTTATGTATTGCTAGATGGTGTGTATAAATGTATACAATAATATGTCTAGTATTACTGTTAATATATATACACGTCTCTATATAAATTTTGGAGGAAAGGGATTTTTTTCATTTGATAACTAATTAAACATTGATTTCTTATCTTAGTATTAATGTGTATGGATTTACATATTTAAAAATAGAAAGTTGTGTGGTTGACCTATAAGAATCCATATATTTTTTTCTATTTTTTCATTTTTTTTTCCGAACCTCCCAATCTCTCTAATTAGATTTGTTGGTTCCCTAACGTTGTTTTATTAGCACTATTCATTTAAAAATATAGCATTTATATACAAAATATTTGTCCAGTGTAGGGCTGCGCATGGCCCGGTCCGGCCATTTTGGCCCGACTTCGACCCAAAGAAAATGAAACCAACCCGATGATGCTATGAAATCGGGTCCGGGCCAACCGTCGGGTCACCCGGGCCCGGCCCGGTGGGTGGCCTGGTAGTATGTATAATTTAATAAAATATGTGAAATATAATAAAATTATATAAGAAATTGAGATTTTGCGTGAAATTTGACTTCTTGTATTGTGTTTTTTTTTTTACAAACTTTTATTATGTTTATATGTTACTAACTTTTATTTGAGTCCAATTTCAATGCCCAATTTAACTATCTTTTACTAGTTTGTATTATGTTTTTAGATTTTATCTTTCTATTTTATGTTTTGAATTGTGCTATTTATTTCCATGTTATTTAAAAATTGTATTTGTTAGGAATTTAGATTAGATTTAAGGATTATTTGCATGTAACTTCATTGTGTTTTATTTGCATAAAATTTGAATATTATGAATGTTAACATGTGATTAATGTTAATTTTTTTTTGGGATTTTGATGGTTCAAGACCCGGTTTTCACCCGATTTCACCCGGCCCAAAGATAGCAAGATTTCATCGGGTCTAGGGCCGGGTCTGGGTCTAAATATTAGACTCAAGGTACTTTTCGGGCCGGGCCTCAGCTTCACCCGGCTTCATGCACACCCCTAATTCAGTGTTTGTCTTTAGAGATAGAATAAGACAGGACAATATGATGAGATAGGATAAGATATAAAAATTAGTGTTTTTATATTTTGTTTAATAAAATTTAAAAAAATAATAAAAAATATAATTATGAATAATTGATACTGATAATAAAATAATAAAAGAAAAAATATGTCATGTTTTTTTATTTTTATTAAAGACAGTTGTATTTTATTTTAATAAATAGAAAAAATGATTACATATGAGTTGGATTCAACTTGGACAACCAAAAGCAACAGAAAGTGAGATCTTCACAAAAATTAAATATGTAAATATCAAATAAGGAAAAAAATTACAATCACTCAAATGGGTGGTTAGAAATTTTTCTATATTTTATTTTTATTATTCATTATAAAATTACAATCACTAATTTAAGAATATTTTATCTGGTCCACCATGAATCAGGGCCACATTAGACAAAGCCATGAAATCAAATAAACTTAAAAAGAAAGATACTAAAAGACAAAGAAAGGTGTATCTTTAAAACTCAAGGTTGATTTCAATGACGGAAGAAAAATTATTTGGAGAAAATGCGGCTCACTCCTTCTCTAATATCTTGTAGCCGAACTTTTAATAAACAATTAAAAATATATATTAAAATTAAAAATATGTCATGTTTCTATGTTATAAAAATAAACATAAAATACATTAATTTAATATTCATGACATAATATTTCTGTCTCAACGGTTAAATATGATTTTATTTATCTTTATCTATGTCTGGATGTTTCGTCTCTCAAAACAAACTCAGTACTCTAGGCCATAATTGCTTTATGGTTAAAAGGAAAGTAAGGAAGGAAAAGTGAAAATTTTTTAAAATAAATAAAAAAAAAATCGTTTTTTATCAAAATACAATTTTTTAAAAAAATTTACGAAAATAAATTGTATTAGGAGTACCGGTCCAGACAGGTATTCGGCTAAACCAGTATCGGTTCAGACCGGTAATAGTTAAAACATTTAAAAAAAAAAACACCATTACTGGTCCAGACCGGTAATGATATGATCGAATACCGATCCGGACCGGTACTGCATTATTTTCAGTACCGCTACTTCTGAGACTAGTACTGGGTTGATATCAATACCGCCCCATGTAGGATCGGTACTGGCTTTTTTACGTTCATAAAAGCAACTGCATTGAATGGAGCTTCCATGAACCACAAAACACACCAATGGCACAAGAGATGTTTCATTTTATTGTATATGTGAATGGATCTGTTATACAAAGAGAGAACAGGACATATTTCCATTCGGATGCGCCGTTGATGTTTAGGAATACCCGTGTAAGCACATTGCATAAACTGAAACAGGTTATTTTGTCTAATCTTGGGGCAGACGACCCACGTGAGATCAGAAGGCTGGCATATCGATTTCAAGCGGTTACACCTGATGATCAGTTAGAGTATCGTCCCTCGTGGCTTAGCGATGACAGACATGTGTGGATCACGTTCGAGGTGCATAGGAGGATTATGTAAGACAGGTTCATGGAGTTCCTTGCAGAGGTGCGCCCCGTTGGCGGATCCGGTGGATTTCGTCCGTATAAATTGCCGGCGGTTCCTTCTCCTATCAACATTGTTTCGCCGTATTATAACTCTGACGAAGATTCTGACTACGACAATGAGTCATCCAGCCATAGCACGGACGAGGATGAGCATGTCCCGAATACTCCCGCTGCTGGTGGTCCGTGACTTGTGCTCCCTGCCCCTAAACCTATCCCTGCTCTTACGGATGTTCCGAGCTTTTTCCAACAACTAGACATTGATGTGCGACACGTGGAGGATCCATCCATGGAGTCCGTTGTTGTTGAGTATAACACAGACGGAGGGGTTGAGTTCACGGTGGGCCATAGGATGCCGAATCGAAAGGCAGTGCTGACGGCAGTGAAGAATTACAGTATCCGAAGAAATGCTGAGTATAAGGTTATTGAGTCCGATCGGCTCGAGTATCAATGTCGCTGCAAGCATTACACAACCGGGTGTCCCTAGATGACTCGGGT
This sequence comes from Stylosanthes scabra, assembly GCA_036250425.1. NCBI lineage: Eukaryota > Viridiplantae > Streptophyta > Magnoliopsida > Fabales > Fabaceae > Stylosanthes > Stylosanthes scabra. The sequence continues at coordinate 52,847 of JASCZI010151248.1, forward strand.
TTCTTTGCGACAAAATTTGGAATATATTGGTAAGTGCAAGCGTTATGTCTTCTTCAATTTATCTTTTGGTACGAAATTATCGATAACATGTCTCGATCTGCGGCCTGACACAGATGATGATAGGTATAGCTCAGAACCAAAGAACCCACGAGAGCTGTGCGCAGGCATCAAAGTGCTCTAGAAGTGGAACCCAACGCAGAGACACCATGTTGTCAGACTTGTCCGGGAAGAGCCAGCACCCGATCATCAACAAGATGTAGCATCTTGCATACTGCCTCAAAGCATCCTCCGTAGCCTGCTCGGGAGTCCGTCGAACTCTCTCCCTCAACCACGTAAGCTTAATGCCGGCATACTCATTCTTGCCTCCCCCTCT
>JASCZI010151248.1:53229-72861 GCA_036250425.1 Stylosanthes scabra
ACGGTGGCCTCTCCCCCAATAAGTCCTCAACCATCTGCCACGTTGATCTCCCATACCACTGCTGAAAGTCCCTCACACACCCCCCAACAGGCTCACCGTTCGTCCGTAAACCCAGGTGGTATGCAACATCCTGCAATGTGATCGTCACCTCCCCGAACGACAGATGAAACGTGTGTGTTTTCGACCTCCATCTCTCGACGAAGGCGGATAACAGCCCACTGTCAATGTCAAAGTCTCTCATGTCAAGTAACCCCCCAAACCCAGCATCACGCACGTACTAAACGATCGACTGCGGAGGGAGTACGGCAACACTGCCGCGTCGGAGCTCAAGCATCCGTGGCACCTGGATGATCACCACATGTGTGGGTCTTAATACATACTACTGAATATTCTTACGACATAAAACCGTTAAATTATGACTAACAATTAACAACTATTTATATTTTTTAATGGTGACATCATTTGATCAAATCACTAATAAAAAATATTACTTCATTTTAAACAATTTATATATAAAATTATTAAAGGTGACAAATTTCGAACTACGTTATTTAAATTAATAAGCATACACCCTAACAAAACAGAACTATCTAAACAATTTATAATTTAGGTTTAAAACATACTTCGAAATAAATTTCAACATCAATCTAATTTATTAAAAATAGTTCTAAATTCTATACAAAAACTAGAAGGTCAAACTACCTACATAGTTCTTAATTCTTAAAGTTAGTTAATTTGTGTACCTGGAAGTCCACAGCTCCATATAAATGCGTCTCCGTGTTGAGCCGATTGATGTCACCACTGCGCACAGCTGGCTGCCTCGTGCCGACAGCCGCGGGATGGGCCCTGCCAGGCCCTCGGTCGCGCCCCCGACCGCGCCCACGGCCTGGGACTTGTTCTCCGCCACCTTCGTCCATACCAACACTCTAGACAAGGTAAAATTTACTAATTTGGGTGAGAGAGAGTGAAAATTAACAAAAATGAATTTCCTCTCTCTGTCCCATTTATATATAGGCGTGAAAAGCCAGTACCGGTCCTACATAGGGCAGTACTATAAATAATGCAGTATCGGTCCCAGAAGTAGCGGTACTGAAAATAATGCAGTACTGGTATTCGATCATATCATTATCAGTCTGACTGGTAATGGTGTTTTTTTTAAAATGTTTTAACTATTACCGGTCTGGACCGGTACTCCTAATACAATTTATTTTCGTAAATTTTCTGAAAAAATTGTATTTTAGTAAAAAATGAATTTTTTTATTTATTTAAATAAAATTTTCAGGAAACGTTGGTTACTTGGTTGGATGGGAGTAAGAATGACGAATAATGCCAAATCCAACGTATCCATTATTCGGCGGATCTCTGATACCACCCTCTTGCATCTGCATGCTATGCTCTATTGCTCTATGCCTCCTCTATGCCTCTATGCTATGTTGGTGTCTTATTCGTACAATGCCATATTACATAACCAAATTGGAATGAAAGCGACGCTCAAAGCATTACCTTCCTCTCTGCTTTTTCTCTACTTTCTCTTTTATTTTTGTCTTGTGATCCCATTATGCATACATATTTGTCATCTCTTCCACCAACACAACTTGCTACTTGATCACAACATTCAATTTTTATTTAGCCCTCTATGAAATGGGGTCAATAAGAACAAAGTATTTGGCCATTAACATCATTCATAGTGCTTCAAACCTCAACGGGCATGGAGATACCTTTAAGCAGATTGATGTGTTTGGACATTATACAAAGACATTGATATCAATCTCTATTAGTATTAATATCTCATTCTAATTATATGTTGCACACTGGGTCACTCGCAAACAAAAATATGTTTAATCATAAATGTATCTCTTAGAAATTAATACCACTAATAAAATTTTTTGGAGAAAATTTAGGAAACTCATGATTTGTTAGTCAATAGGTGGCCAAATAGGCTTTTTTTTTTTCTTTTCTCTTTTTTCTTTTACCACCCACTATTTCTTTAATTACACTCATGGGCTCCCTAACATTGGCTCCTAGCATTACTCATTTTTTTTTTATCAATTTAAATAATACAATAATTTTAAGAGACTAATTTGAAAATTAATCCGTAGAAATAACCTTATCTTGATGGGACTATCAATTTTGACAACCCTACTTTTAAATAACATGTTGATGAAACAGGTAATGATTAGGAATTTTAATTTATTATTCTTATTATTTTTAACTTGTAAAATGCTTTAAATTGTCTTATTTAAAAATACTCGGAAATAACTAAGGATACAAGTTAAGATTATAAATATTTTTTTAGAGTAAACACTTAATTTGCTTTCTGACCATTTTTAATTTGGACAAGTCTATTCCTAAAGATTTGAAATTTCAATTTGGCCCTTAATTATTTAAAAACTTGAACAAATAAACTTTTAAAACAGATTTGTAAGATTAGAATTTAGAGTTGGTAAATCAATTTTAAAAATCTATTTATCCAAATTAAAAATAATTAAGAATCGAATAGAATATTTACCTTATTTTTTAATAAAATAATATATTGACGGGATGGTGAACTATGAATAATTAGAAAGAACCCAAAAGGGACAACCGGCAGGGCGTGCAGTCCTACTCCTGGCACACGTTAAACCCTCACTTGCCATTTGGAATTGCTGCTTTTTCTCCCTCAAAAATCAAAATTTTATAAACCATAAAGTTGCCAACACTTCCTGCTTCAGTTTTTTATTTATTTTACTTTTACATTATTTGATTTTTCAGTTTAACATTTTACCTCTCTGAAAGTAATTTTTACTTTCTTTATTTGATATATAGCCATATAGGTATTATGTCCACAAATGTGCTTATGTGAAAAAGTGAATTTACATTTAAAAGTTCGCATCGATACTATTTTTACGGTACCCATTTCGCAAAATCCAAATGGGTTTTGGGCTTTGGCCCACTTAGCAAACTCGTATAGATTTGAATTTTATGTTGTATATATAGCAACTTATTGACTCATTAATTGGATTGAGAGATATCAAGAGCAACAAAAAAAAATAATTATAAAATATTAAGATCCAATTTAAGAAATGTAATTTTCTCTCCGCAGATTCCAAGCAACCATCCTCTTGGTCGGCTATGGCTCGGTCTGTTTGGTAAAATAACTCAAAAATTGTTCTCAATAAGCAGAAGTCACACATATGTAATAAATTACTACAACGACCTTTTTGTTAGTATGTGATGCATTAATATAAAATTAAATATAATTAATGGAGTATAAAATTGGTTTTTTATTAAAATATAAGGTTAATTCGTCATTTTTCTTTTTGAGGAGCTAGAACGAGCTTTGAAAAGCTACTCTTAAAGGCTCTCAAAAGCACCACCGGCTCTCAAAAGCCGGGAACAAAAGCTCCTTAACTTTTCGAGTTACCAAACGCAAAAAAATGGCTCTTACTTTTTGAGAGCATGAGCACCTGATCGAAAAGTTTTACCAAACTCACCCTATATCCATCGGAGGGGCACCCCAAGAGGCCTTGATCCACCTACAGAGAGAGGTAAAAAAGAAGGTGAGGGTAATGCATATAGAGGAAGCACTTCATTTCATTGGAGCCAAGAGTGGAAGAGTGGATTATTCAAGGGGATAATGCAGAACAAGAACAACAAGTTGTGATGTGGCTATGGCCTATGATGTTGGTATTTTAAATAAACAAATTGTTGATATACATATTTTAAATTAACAAGCTATTACCGAATTTTTCAAGTTGTGATGTGGCTATGGCCTATGATGTTGGTATTTTACTTGATTATGAGTTTGTGGGATGAGTCCCACATCCACCCTCTTGAAGATTTTGAATTTGCCAGCTTAGAATAGATGCCATGTAGTAAAGTAGTTGGAAAATTTTGGAAATTATTGGAGGGAATGAAGATTGACGGTTACTCAATCATATAATTTCTTATGGTATGGTTGGTACTTGTCATGATATCAAATAAAATCTTAAGCGATCACGGACACGTCACTTACCTGCTCACTTAGTAGAGTTTAAATTCGGTTGACAATTTTTTTATTATTTTTTCTTTTCTTTTTGTTTGTATGAATTCGGTAAAAAGAAGTATCATTATTCACGTAATTCGGTAATTGAGATAAATTTTTTTAAAAGATGGTTTTTTATAAAAGTGTTTATTTTTTAAAAAAAAATTAACTACAAATTGTAAGAATGATTAAAATCTTTTGGAGAAAAGGTATACAATGCTTAAAATAAATAGAAGTAGAAATAAGTTGAATTAAGGCTTGATTCAATAAAGTTCTTATTTTTGGAAAATAATTTATAAAAGTTGTGTTTTAAAAAATAGTTTATATTTGTTTAGTAAAATTGAATAAAAAATCTTTTTTACTTTCTCCATTTCTTTTTAATTGCTAATTTTCACTCTAGCACGCTAATTAATATAATCATTGAATTGTGTTAAATATTTAAAAAAAATTTAAAATTACAACAATATCTTTATTATTAATTGGCTAGGTTGGAGGTGTATTAAAGATTATTTAATTTATTATTGAAATTTTGAAAGGGTGTAATAGAACAATTTTAATTAAATTTACATTAAAATTATAAAATGGATAAATAATTTCAAATAAGAAAAAAAGATAAAATTGGACAATTAAAAATAAAATGGAGGGAATAATAAATACAAATAACATTAATTATCTTTAATAAAGTGATTTTTTAAATTTTTAAAAATCATGATAGATATAAATATAATAATAAATGTAAATATTTATTAATAAATAAGATTATATCATATTTTTTAATTTTAATAAGTACAAGTCATCTTTAAAAAGTTTCATAGGTGTTTGTAGGGGTGTTTATAAAATCGGATAAAGTTTGTTCTCTCGTAACTCAGATCAGGCCCAAAATATACCCGGGTCTATTTTTGAGATTCTAACCCGACCATAAACCTAATGAAATCTCTTTGATTTTGGGTCGGGTAGAAATCTGGAAAAGCCCAGGTGAAGCTGAATCTTCTCCAAATAAATTTTAAAAATAAAAATTTAATAATCAATCACATGCTAATAGCATAAATGTTTAAGTCTTATGCAAATAAAACATAATATAGTCTTTACATAATAAAATACAATATTAAAACATAATTTTAAATTTTAAGTGTAGTCCAAATTCTTACATAAATATAATTTTAAATAATATAATTGAGCCAAATGAGTTTGGAAAATGAGTTAAGTGAATCTTGAACAAAAAGTGGTTCAAATGAATAAGAGTTTTATAATCACATAATTATGTTTCATTGTTCATTAATTTATTTCATACCTGCACTATTATATTATTTTAAAAAACTGGTTTTATATATAAGACCGGATACCCGAGCATAGGTCCATCCCCGGTTTCATATTTTAATCGGTTTGATTTTGTTGACTTCGACCCTAACTCGGGCCACATTGAAGCCGGGTAAAAAAAACTCAAATTTCATCAGCTCGGGCCAGGAATTGGGCCGGCCTGGGCCATGTACACCCCTAGGTGTTTTTAAAATCACATCATCTATCGTTTAAAAGCTGCAAATACAAGCGCATCGTTTTTTAAATTTAACAAACAGAAACCTAGTACTTTTGAAACGCTCAACCACTTCTCTAAGGTGCGTTTGGAAGAGAGGCTGAGACTGGAAGACTGAGACTGAATTACGTTTGTTTATTGTGTTCGGTTTAAATTTATTGAGAGATAGATATTAGAATGCAGATATTGAATTAAGGCAATAGAGGAAAAATAAAGATTAATATTGCAAACTTTAATGTTATGTGAGAGTATTTGAGTAAAAAAAAGCTTTTAAAATTTCAGTCTCAGTTCTTAGTCTTCCAGTTCCTCATAACTGGAGGTACTGAAAATACTTGAATTTTGGGAATTGAGACTGAAATTTTAATTACAGTCATTGTCCAACAAATACAATACTGAGTCTCAGTCTCCCAGTCCAGGAACCAAATTCTACCTAAGGTAGCGTTTGGCAGCAGAGAATGAGACTAGGAGACTGAGACTGGATAAGTGAGACTGAGACTAAATAAAATTTGTGTATTGTGTTTGATTTAAAATGTATAAAATTGAGTTATGTGAAGACTAAAATGATAAAATAACTACAATACTCTTACTATTTAAAAATAAAAACAAAATAAAACCTAATAATCCCACTCCATCATGTTTCATTGTTTCCCTTTCTCTTTTAATCTGTTCATCCCCTTCCTTTTCTCAATCACATTTCTCTTCTCTGAGTTTTAATTTATCAGTTTATTTAAACATATCAAATTATACATTATAACACTTGTGTTTATCTAATACAATTGCAACCCCTTCCAAAAAGAAAAAAACTAATACAATTGCAACATTGGTGGCAAGGACCAACATGCTCAAATTCCACCGCCGGAGCCTCTGATTCCAGCAGCTACCATCTATTCTTCCACTTTCTTTTCATTTCCAAAAAGTTTAGAAACTCTTGATTTCATCAATATTAAAATAATAAAAAAATTTAAAATAATAGTAGAAGATGTAATTTGAGGAAGTATAGAAGAGGAACGTCCAATAAAAATTGTCAATTCACAAATTAATTACTTAACAAAAAAGAAGAAGAAAGTGAGAGAAGCACAGAAAAAGAACGTCAATTAGAATTAGGGTTTACACCACTTTAGTCCAAGAGAAGAAGAAGATAGGAAGAAGTGGCAAGATCTGATGAACTGGATGGAAGAGCAATGACGAGATCTGTTGATGTTCAAGTATGAGGGGTTAGTCCCACATCTTTGAGAGCAAGGAGAAGTGAGGCCTTTATAAAATGAGAGACCCACTTACTTGACACCTTAAGATTTTGAGTTGGATGTAGTGTCTTCTCATCTTGTGTTCCCTTAGTTGGTTCCTCCTTAAAGTCTTTCCTAGACGGTTTTGCTCCCCACGATGGCCCAACAAAGTGGTATCAGAGCCGATGGTTGATCGGTCTGATTTTAAGGAGTATTTATGAGAAGCATCGAAAGACTCTCGCGATTTGTGTGCGGCGGTGTGATGGACAAATACTCGAAATCTGGTGAAGGAGCTAGAGGAGTTGTGCTCGATGTGGAGACTCACACTTGAGGGGGAGATTGTTGTGATTCAAGTGTGAGGGGTTAGTCTCACATCTTTGAGAGCAAGGAGAAGTGAGGTCTTTATAAGATGAGAGACCCACCTACTTGACACCTTAAGGTTTTGAGTTGGATGTTGTGTCTTCTCATCTTATGTTCTCTTACTTTGTTCCTTCCTAAAGTCTCTCCCCGATGATTTTGCTCCCACAGTGGCCCAATAAGATCTGCGGCAGAAGAAGTGGCAACGACGACGAACACGAGGAGCGACGGTGCGAGCAAGAACTCTAGCAGAGCGATAGTTGTGTGATGATTGAGAAGAAGAAGAAAATGACTTTGGAGGGGTGACTAAGGCAGACAAAGTAGAATAAGGGGATGAGAGATATAGTTGGTATTAAAAAAATTGGATATTTTAAAAAATAACATTATTAAAGTTTCAATCTCAAATTTCTCAATTTCTTTTAACTAGATGTATTGAAAATATTGGAATTTTGGAAACTACAATCCCCATCCAATAATAAACACAATATTGAGTCACAATCTCCGTTCCAATGTTAATAACCAAATACTGCCTAAAAGACTTTTCGAACCAAACTTAATTCAAATTTAGTCAAATTTAATCTTTACATACATTCAACAGGTTAACCGTTGAATTTATTCTCAAAAATTCATTTCAACTCATAAAATCTAAAAAATTGATCGAAATAAAAATAACTATAAATTAAATATTTAATTTACAAGTCAAAACATTTTCTTACATTCATATTTTATATGGACTAAATCAAGTGAAAATAGGTTTTTTACATTCGTATTTTATTAGTGTAATTTTTATATTTGTCAACTTATTTAACGTAGATTTCGATAACATGCATCATACGAATATCGGAATATACTTTTAAAATGCTATAAAAATATATTATCAGAATTATTAAAAATTTTATTTATATTCTTAATACGTAACATAAAAATATTTAATTTTATATCATTAAAAAATATATATTTAAAACACAAAATAACTAAATCAATTTACTATTTAGCCCGTGCCTCAAGCTTAGCCAATCAGGAAGACTCCGATATAAATCCCTTGTTAACGGTTCTCCGCATTTTTCACAATAACATAGATAGCATAGTAAATAATTAAACGGTGAATATTAATTTAAGTTTTTTCCTCATACACAATTTTTACAATATCTAGATGCATAAAATAGTAAAAAAAATGGATAAAATAAAAAATTAATTTTAGTTGATTTAGTGATTAATTCATTAATCTATTTAAATAAATGTTTGAGGTTTAAATTATATTTTATATATATAGTAAATCATTAACTAATAATAAACTCTTAAATTAAATTTAGATTTTTTATAAATTAATTCTTGATAATATTAAATAACGACAGTAGCAAAATTGGTTAAAAAATGAAAAAGAAAAATCTTTGCGAGGCAGAATATGGTGTGTTGTCTCATCAAGTGTGATGGAAAGGTTTGGCTAATGCAATGAAGGAAGCCATGAATAACTGCAAAGCAGATATTAGTATTTCGAGTTTTGATGGTGAAGTTGATGTTTCTGTTTCACACAATCACATTCACACGTCACTTCTCTCTTCTTTTTAGGCGCCAAACTCAACATGTTTCGCTGCAATTTTCTCTGCTTTTTTTTTTCTTTTATTTTTTCTATTCAATTTGCATCAATGAATTTTAAACCCTTCCACTTCCAACCAGTCGCAAAACAATCTCAACCGTTGGTTTCTCTCAGCCGAAACAAGGATATAAAAACACATAAACTAATCAATGGCGAATTATGAAATGAAAAAATTAAAACATCGATACTTTCAATGTTAAGTTACTCGGGCTGAGGTGAAATTAAGGTTATAAAAAACGAAGGATAAAGATACACTAAAATGAGTGATGTTTTAATTATCATTAATTTTGTTAGAAATAAAGTAAATAGACAGAAAATAAATTGAAAGGAAGTAAAAAAAAAAAAATGGAGTGAAAGTTTTTTTTTAGTGTGAAAGTGGAGTAGAAGTTTAATTTTCTTTGAAAAGAAATGAACTTCTTTTTCATTTTTTCTCACAACTAGAGTATTTCCCGCGTATTGCGCGTGATGTTAAATTTATTTTAAAATTTTTTGCGATATTATCTTAAAATGCAAAATATTTAAAGTTAATAATGGACTTGTTACATTTTGTTTTTTACATTCTTTTTTTTTTCAAAACCTAAATTGAAAACATGTTATTCCTTTTTTTTATAAGTTTTATTAAGTTGCTAAATCTTTTTGCAATCAATATATATACCATAATGTCTTTGATGAATTCACTAAATTAGATAATTTGTCAATTAACTAATTTATACTTGATAAAAAAAACCTAGTTATGCACTTATTAGGTTTAATAAAAATACAAAATTTTTTAATTAATAGAAAAAAAAAATTCAATTTTTATTTTTCTTTTATGTTAAAACATAATATTTCAAATTTTATATTTGAAATAAAAAAAATTATTGTAAAATTTCTTTTAAATTTTTATATTTTTTTTAAAATTTAATAGTTGAAAATTTTAATTTGAAATTAATAAATTGAATTTTTATATCAAAATATTATCTTATTCTTTTATGGTTCTCCATTAATGGTACATTTATGAAATGTGATAAGGTGATGACACATGTCAATTCATTAGAGAATAAAAAATTTGTGTTGAGCATTTTTTTTAGTGTGAAAGTGGAGTGGAAGTTTAACTTTCTTTGAAAAAAAATGAACTTCTCTTTCATTTTTTTCTCACAACTAGAGTATTTCCTGCGCGCGTTGTGCGTGGTGTTAAATCTATTTTAAAATTTTTTGCGATATTATCTTAAAATGCAAAATATTTAAGGTTAATAATTGACTTGTTACATTTTGTTTTTTACATTTTTTTTTTCAAAATCTAAATTGAAAACATGTTATTCTTTTTTTTATAAGTTTTTTTAAATTGTTAAATCTTTTTGCAATCAATATATATATCATAATGTCTTTGATGAACTCATTAAATTAGACAATTTGTTAATTAACTTATACTTGATAAAAAAAAACCTAGTTATGCACTTATTAGGTTTAATAAAAATACAAAATTTTTTAATTAATAGCAAAAAAAATTTCAATTTTTATTTTTCTTTCATGTTAAAACATAATATTTCAAATTTTATATTTAAAATAAAAAAAATTATTGTAAAATTTCTTTTAAATTTTTATATTTTTTTAAAAAATTTAATAGTTGAAAATTTTAATTTGAAATTAATAAATTTAATTTTTATATCAAAATATTATCTTATTCTTTTATGGTTCTCCATTAATAGTACATTTATGAAATGTGATAAGACGATGACACATGTCAATTCATTAGAGAATAAAAAATTTGTGTTGATCTTTTGAGGATTGAACACTTATCATGCATAGAGACTATTACTATTGGATTTTTATATAGTGAGGATGGGAGAGGGCCATTTTTTGTGTGGATCCTACCATCTTTTTTATTTTTCTCCTACACTTTTTTTTTATTTCCTTTCAAATCAAATAAGAAAATACAATTCATTTCTCTCCTATTTAGTTATTTCCTTCCTTCCATCAATTTTCTCTTCATTTCGCCTCAAACAAACAAAAATAATTAGAGAACTACTTTATCTTCTAAACTTGAACGAATACATGGTCCAAAAGTCGATAAAAATAGGAAATTAAAAGTTTAATTAAATTTTAAATAAAATTAAATTGAATATAATAAAATAATATATTTAATGTGTAAAATATATTTTTTTAAAATTTGATTCTATTGTTTTTCATTATTTTAAACTAATTAATCTTTAAAAAAATTATAAATCATTTGACTAGTTTTTGTTGCTATTTACTTAATTCATTGCCAATCTATTTTTATTTTTTGTTGATCAAATTCCCAAATAATTTAATTTTTATAAATTGTTAATAAAATAATTTCATACAAATAACTAATTATATATTATTTTATTCATAAAATAATTAATTTTTAAATTTATTATTTCAAAAATCATTTAAAATTCTAAATTTTATTAAATAATCAGATAAAACTCTTTCTATTATTTAAACATCAAAATTAAATTCATTTTTAACTCTTTTACTATCAGAATATCTAAATTAAACTCAATCTTTAAACTGTAGATAAAATTGTGTTTCAAATAATATAGAGTCAACTTTTCAAATACCACTGAAGCCACATGCTTCATAAAATTTGGTTACTAATTTTTGTGAGAAGATCTGAATGCAACTCGTAATATCATCATCTTCTTGCAAATAACCGTCAATCGAATTTTTTCACCATATATTCAATTAGGAAACTCTTTTATTTTTGTAAAAAAAAAAGTCAACTATAACCCGTGGCATAAGTACATAGGAAGAACCGAGGGGGCAATTCCGCCCAAAACTAAGAATTTTTATACATAAAATTCCTAATTATCTAGTTTAACCTCCTAATTTTTTTTCCTCTATTAAGTTGTACTTTTTAATGTTGTCCCATAAAAAAACTCTAACTCCACCTCATATAATTACATGTTAACGAATAGAAAACGTATAACTTAATTAATTTTATTCATGTATTTTACATTGATATTTACATAACATTATTTTTTTTTCATTAGATAAATTAACATGCTTTGTATTATTTTTAACCGTTGGAAAATTCTATAGATATGATAGTAAAAAACTAGGTGAGAGTATTTCCGGCCATGAGTAACGGTGTTGTCCTTTTCCAAATTCCACAGGCAAGCCATGAAAACGATGTCTCGTCGTTTTTTAACTCCTTTTTTCTCAAATTCTATTTTGGCGGGATTTCTACTTCTTACTCATAAATATCATTAAACTCAAATATCAACAAAATAGTTATCACTCTTTCATAAACCAAATCATATTATTTTACAGTGAAATAATACTTTACTCTAGCTTAAATATAGGGAACAACTTTTAGTTAATTTATATTAGCTATTTTTTAGTTTTAAGAATTTATAAATATATTTTTAGAGAATTTAGACTTTAGGGTTCAAAATTAAAGATTTGTTTTTGAATAATCTTAAAGATTTAAGATTTATGATTTATAATTTAAGATTTTTTTTTCGATCGTTTGGAAAGTCTCGATCCCAAAAGGAAGAGTAAAAAAGCGAATGGAATCCCCCTTCAACGTTGCCATCAAGGAGGAATCCCATCCGATTACAACAACACAAATATAAGAGAACTTCACACCTACTGAATACACATGAAAACTTTAATTCGATTTATAATTTAAGATGAAAAAAATAAATGTTGAAACATTCATCAAAATTGGCTAAAAAATGTTCAATCCCACTATTTTATATAGTTTTTCTTTGTTAATAAAAAATAATTTAAATACACAATTAATTAGTACAAGTTTTTAAAGTGTTTATTAATAGTATTTTTTTAAAAAAATAAGTACTTAGTTAAATTCTTTGTTTTATCTTATTTGAAAATATATATGGGCAGAGTTGAATTGGCATCATATCAGGTTGCTACTCATGCTAATAAATTACAACTAAACTAAATAGTAAATTAGTAATAGTAATAGTAAATTTTAGGGTTTAGATGTATAATCCAACCAAATAATAACTAGAGGTACAAAAGTATATAATTTATTAAGAATAAATCAATGAAAAAATTAAGAAAGATTCAAATAAAAAATTATTTTAAAAATTTCAAAATTTTGAAAGAAAATAATCAAATATAAACTATTTCTAATTTTGTTTCTGTTAGCAATCTAAGTATTTTAGAATTATTTATTTCGATTTTAAATTTTTTATAATTATTTTTTGTGGTGTACTGAATTTATTAATAGAAAATTTTTTGAAATAAAACAATTAAAAACTTTATTTCCTAAAACAAATAAAAAAGGGTTTATTTACAGGAATCCAATTTTTTTTTTGGAATTTGGAGCAAGTTCGTCGTAACTTACGGTGATTTTGGAGAAAAAAACAAGTTCTTAGCTAGTCACGGCGAACTAGGGTGCATTTTGGTAGAAATTGAAGGAAGTTCGCCTTAACATGCGGCGAACTTCGTGCTGCGGTCACGACGAACATAGTGTGTTACATTTGCTGCTGGTTTGGCCTGTGAAGGCATGAAGCCATTCTGTGCAATATACTCATCATTCATTCTGAGAGCTTATGATCAGGTAACATAATGTAACAACTTTTAATCTATTAGGTTATTTTGAAACTAATACATTACTAATAAGTCAACCATACAAATTATGTTCTATAGGTGTCGCATGATGTGGATTTGCAGAAGCTTCCAGTCAGATTTGCAATTAATAGAGCTGGATTAGTTGGAGCGGATGGTTCTACGCATAACGGCTCTTTTGATGTAACTTTTATGGCATGCCTCCCAAACATGGTGGTTATGGTTCCTTCTGACGAAGCTGAGCTTATGCACATGGTTGCTACAGCAGTCGCCATTGATGATAGACCAAGTTGTTTCCGCTTTTCAAGAGGGAATGGTGTTGGTGTTGCACTACCAACAGGGAATAAAGGCACTCCTCTTGAAGTAAATGAGCTAAAGCTATGAATATTTCTGAGCACTCAGTAAGATTAGTAATAATGATTTTCAAAATCAAATTAATATCTATCCTGAAATTTTTAACAGATTGAAAAAGGTAAGATATTAATTGAAGGTGAAAGAGTGGCTCTCTTAGACTATGGAACAGCCGTTCAAAACTATTTAGCAGCTGCATCATTATTGAAACTTTACGGTAGCCGATGCATGATTTTGTAAGCCATTGGATCATTCCCTTGGGCAGCAGCACGGAAGTTCGCCGCATGTTAAGGCGAACTTCCTTCAATTTCTGCCAAAATGCATCCTAGTTCGCCGTGACTAACTAAAAATTTGTTTTTTTCTCCAAAATCACCGTAAGTTACGGCGAACTTGCTCCAAATTCCAAATAAAAAAATTGAGTTTATGTAAATAAATCCTTTTTTATTTGCTTTAGGAAATAAAATTTTTAATTGTTTTATTTCAGAAAATTTCCATTTATTAATTTTGATTTTCACGAGTAATTGAGATAAAAACAAAGGTCTGTAATGGGATCCATGGGTTGTGGCTGAAAACTCGAAAAGGTGTATGAGTGATATGCATGGGGTGGAAATTGTGCTCTTCCATTATTGTACTGTAGAAGGAACATTTAATAAGTTGTATATCCATGCAATCAATGAAATGCGTGTGTTCTCTTGTTTTCTTCCTCTTCCTTCTTTAATCACTCACGGGACTTCTGTGGATACTATACCCACACATAGAATTTCCCACAATAAATGCCTTTTTTTTCTCCACCCAAACTCTTTTTTTTTCTCCTAATTTTATTTATAATATTACGTATATCTTGATAAATATATCATTATTTACATCAGTATAAAAATATAATTGTCACTAATTAATTATGTATTTAAATTATTTTTAAAAAGTTAAAATTGAAAAATGTGTGTTTAGTTATTAAAAATATATTATTATCAATTGAGTATTTATTTTAAAAAATTGTAAACATAACAAGATTGATAATAATTATTTAAATGGGAAAAAAATAATATTCAGTTATATCTGCCGTCTGAACTTTTATCAGTTTTATGTATGTATCCTTGCTCTTCTAATTAGTGTCCCAACTCCCAACATGTTTGTTAGGTCACTTTCGCAATTTTTGTCTATTAATATAATTTATCGGTGAAAATGATTTGTGATAGAGATATAAATATCTTATGTTCTACTATTTTCATCAAAATTTATTGTGAAATTCATCCCTTTATTATAAGTATAGATCATCTTTAGTTATTATTTGATGAAAATATTGTATGTTAAAAAAATAAAGTTAGAAACAAAAACAACATTAAACACTATTACGATAATATATGTGTGGATACAGTAGAAGTGATGGACTCTGTTAGCCAACATCTTTTGACTTTCACTCCAATGTACGAATCATATATCACTATGCACGAGTCCCACAATAATTTACCTGAATCACCAACTAACAAACTTTAAGCCAATTAGCCCTTTAAAATATGAAAGTGGGGTTAAATTTTTTAAATAATATATATATTGAAGAAGCAATTTCCATTTCCACATTCTTTGCTGCGTATGATATGTTTGACATGTATGTTCATAAGCATGCGTTCTTCACCAATACAATATATATGGACCCTTTAACAAAGAACTATATGAATAATAATAATATGATCAGCAAGCAAACTAATGAAGATAGACATCAAGTTACCCTCCATGAAGCTTTGCATGACAGTAAAGGAACAAACAAGATTAGGATTTATTACTTTTGACCTTTTTCATAGAGTGGACACCAAAAAGAGAAGAAAACCGGTGCTGCTAATTATAAGAAGTAATAATAATAACGCAATGTTATGGGTCAAATGTCCTAATGATTATGTTCTATGCTTTATATTAATGACCCATAGTTTGCTAATTAAAGCAACAAGTTAAAAAATCCTCCAGTCCTGTGGGCCTCCTAGAAAAACCTCTACATAATTTTTAGTTACATGTGGGGTTTCACCTTTGATTATGCCCCAACAATGAGAACAAATCTTAGTGGTATTATTATGTTATTATTATTATTAGTGTTTCACTATCCTATCCAAGTTAAAATGATATATTAGAGCATTTTTAATGAACAATTTTTTAGTATTATTTTTTTTAAAAGAGCAAATAAATTAATTTGATATTCAATAGGTGGACACGTTATCACATCGAAGGAATTTTAATTAAAATTGGACATTTTGAAAGCTAATAAATATAGAATAAGCAGTACTCTAACATGTACTCAATCATTCATATTATTATTATTATTTTCAATTTATTTAATAAAATTTCAATTATTTTTATTGGCATGGAGCCAAATTAGTTCAATATAAATTACTTTTCAATTTTTTAGAAAATTCAAATTTTTTCCTAATTTAAATACATAAAATTCTCAATCATCTCATCGTCAAAATACTAATTTTTCTATTAATTTTTTTAAATCAATAAGCCAAAATTTAAATATACAGCTCCTTTTCAATTTCAATTCCATTAAATTTGTAAGTTCATTTCTACTCAAACAATCAAACTCACGACAGCTCTCATTTTCATTTTCTAATCCATTTAATGATTTAATTTTAATTTTTTAATTTTAGTTTATTTTTCATAATTTAATTGAAATTATTTGAAATAATTAAAAATAAAATAAAATTTAAATTAAATTGAGACTATGCATTAAAAATACTAATCTTAAATGTAGTATCAAATCACACATAATATTTCACAAATGTTGATATGACATTGTGTGGAATCTAAATTAATATTAAACTAAAATAAAAAGATATTCTTATTTTAATAATACAAGAAAGAATAGATAGGTTTTTTTTTGTTTTTTATATTTTTTATACAACAATAGTTTTAGAAACTTAAGATTTATAAATTTTCAATGAATAAATGGTCAAAAAAATTTTCAATTTCACCATTAGTTGAATATAAAAAGAGATTACATTCCAAATTTTTACACAAGCAAATTAGATTTTCAAATTAAAAAATATTACACAACTCTCAATTTTAATTTATTTTGGCTATCATTTATAATCATCAATTCTCAAGTAGTTAATTTATAGTTTAACATGGTTATTTTCAAGTTAAATCTTTCATCCAAACATGGTTATTTTCAAGTTAAATCACATTGAGATTAGCGGGTTACACTAAAATAGTCTCCAAGATTTTAATTGCACCATTTCGGTCTCCAAGATTAAAAAATTGCACTAAATTAGTTCCTCACATCTCTTTCGATCTAATTCTTACCAATTTCGTGAGTAATGTAACAATTATCTTGCATGTTGGATAATAAGAAATGATGTTGTTTCACTTATTCATTAAAACCTACGTAGTCTACAGTTCAACTCCTCTGTAACCCTTCCCTTCAATTACGTTAGGAAACCCTCGTTTAACGAACCAATTGGGAGCCACTAACATAATTTAGCTACATTCCACCGCCTCCCTTCACATCTTTCCTTTCCCGAAAATTAGGCTGGATTTATTTGCTTATTCTTCATGTCTCATGGATTCCTCACCACCACCTCACCTTATATTTTTCCTTCTTCCACTAATACCGTCACCATCCAAACCAAAACTCTGATACTGTTTCTTCCTTTAATTTCTTCTCCCTCCCCCAATGTTGCCACCACACCACCATCACCCAGCCACCGCGCCACCACCGCCAAGCCGCCGCGTCTTCTTCTTCGTATGTCCACGGGAGGAGTTAGATCTCAATTGCCGCCGTTGTTTTGTTGCCACTGCATTTTTTCTTCTTTGTGCGTCCATGAGAGGATCTAGATCTCGGCCGCCACCGCCGCTGCTGCTTCTTCTTCTTCTGCCCTGTACAATGGTGGTACTGGATAAGTGGTATTGAGGTTGTGGTTGTGGTAGTGAGATGCGGTTGTGGTAGTGGTGGTGGTGGTGGTGGTGAGGTGGTTGTTGTTGTTGTGGTGGTGTTGGTAGTTCTGCTGTTGGTAATGACAGTGGTAGTGATAGGTTACGGATGATAAGTTGTATTTTGTTTGAATGATAATTTCGTTAGGTTTCGAAAGATAATTTTGTAAAGTTTCGAATGATAAGTTGTATTGTGTTTTGGATGATAATTTTGTTTTGAATGATAATTTTATGCAGTTTCGAATGATAACTGATTTTAGTTTCGGATGATAAGTATTTTTAATTTTGTATAATAACTTATAATTAGATTTATTGGCTCCTTAATTGCTCCCTAATATTGGTTCTGTAACACTATTCTAAGTCTAAATAATATCATTTTAACGACTATCTAGAATCATAAATGAATAAACGTATTTATATATTGTCCGACACGGATGACAGCTGCTATTTTATTAACATAATTAGTTACCATTAGATGAAAATGAGATTGCATGCAATTTTTTCAATCTCAGGAACAAAAATAGTACAACTAGATCCCATAAACTATTTTAATGCAACTCGTGAATCTTAATGACTAAAATAGGATTTAACTAGTTATTTTCACTCATTTGCGGAGTTTACTTTTGAATTGTGGCAGTTTCAAATCTCACTAAACAATTTTTATGACCAGAATTATTGGGAATTTTTGTTCATTTGTTGTTTTGTTGACTTTTGTGCTCGTGCTCTCATCTTTATCACTATTATTACTCCTATAGAATTCTATAGCAAGTTGCACAATTTTTTTTTCCTCTTCTTATATTTATAGTTTTTATGAACTCTTTTAGTTAAGTTTAAATTTTCTTTCATTTGAAGTATGAGATTTTTTAAAAAAAACTATAATTTAAAGAAACTAAACTCATTTTAATGGTTTTTTATTTATATATTTTCAAATTTTATTACAAATTTTACATGTTTAAAACTATATACCACAAGTTTTAAAAAGTAACCATAGTTTTGTGGAAGTTTAAAAACCTGGCAAAGGATTAAAAATAATGGTATTTGGATGAAAAATTAAATAGAGATTAATTTATTGGCATTAAAAAAAGGTTAATAGATTAATTAGAATGGATGATAATTTAGAAGATAGTATTTAAGTTTTTATACCTTCTTAAATGAATAAATGAATTTACCCCTCAACTAACTCAAATTGATTAAAAAACTAAAATTTATGAAATCATTTTAACTATTTATATTTAAATTAATCTATAATACCATTGTACACACATGTACATACAATTTAGCAACACTGAAAAAATGTGAACATTAACACATAAATTTATATTTATCCATATCATGTTACTAAATGATGTGTACAAATATATAATAGTATACGTAGTATTACCGTATTTATTTATGAGTTAATTATCTCTATGAATGATTGGAATATAACCATCAATTAAAATTTATAGACAAATATGTATTAATTTTGTTATGGCTATAATTTATTTTTTTCCTTATATATATATACATATATTTTAAAATAATTAAAACTACCCTTAACATCTATTTTAGTTTGATGTTATCCATGCAATTCATCTTTTTAACAATTAATGCTCTTAAAGTTACCCTAGAACTTTATACTCTTAAGAGTAACCACCCATAGTTAGCATTTCCCATTCCCCGTGACAGGGAATTAGGGGTGGTAGCCTGTCCCGTCCGAGCGAGGTCCACCAAAGCCCGCAAGTTAATATGACGGTTATTATTCACCGTTTATAAATTATCATAGTTCTGAAAACCGGACCGGACCGGCCGGTCGAACCGGTTTAACCGTGAACCGGCCTTAGTCACGGTCCGGTTGATGCTTGAAACCCGTCTACATAAGAACCGGAATCAAACCGGTGAACCGGCCGGAAACCGGACGGTCGGAGCGAACCGGAACCCGGCCGGTTTTTCTTTGGTAAGGCAATTTATGCCCAAAGTGCAATCTGTGTGGTTCGAAACCTTGTCCCTGAGTATGCAAAAAGTTTACTTAACCACTAGGCTGTAAAGCTGTTTGCTAATGTTGACACATTATTATATATATATACACAACACTTTTTATGCTAGATTTATATTCATTTATTTTATCTTA
>JASCZI010151249.1:9278-25448 GCA_036250425.1 Stylosanthes scabra
GCCGGCGCGTGCAGACATGAACGACGTACTCGCTGCACTCGCGCGTGAGGCAGGTTGGGTTGTTGAAGCTGATGGCACCACCTATCGCCAATGCCCTCCACCTTCTCACGTGGTTAGCTTTCTTGATTCAGCTCAAATTCGGTTATGAACTTTGTTTGCAAGCAATTCTGCAATGTGTTTTGAATTTAGTAATGATTTGGAGCCATGATCGTGTTTGTGTGCAGGGTTCTTTTGCTGCTAGGTCAGTTGAAAGTCAACTCTCGGGTGGTTCTTTGAGACCTTGCTCTGTTAAAGATACACTAGGTAATCAGCCACCGGCGCTTACAATCGATGAATGCTTGTCGCCTGCGTCCATTGATTCTGTGGTAATTGCAGAAAGGGACTTGAAGAATGAGAAATTCTCAAGTGCAAGCCCTGTAAATCCAGTCCACTGCCTCGAGGCCGATCAGGTTTTTTAAATTCAAGTGTTTATATGCAGATACTGAGTAAATGCTGGTTCCTTGGAATCTAGATTGTTCTATAACAAATTTTGTATCAGGACCATCTGATTTTGTAATTTATTGCTGCAGCTCATACATGATATTCATTCTGGTGTGCACGAGAATGACTTTACTTGCACGCCATACATTCCGGTTTACTCAAAGCTTCCGGTAAGTGTCTTCTATTTGCTGCTTGCTGCATATCGAACTAGCATCCAACCTGTGTAATTTGTCATCAACAGGTTTTAGTTTTGTGTGTCCTTTGTCTCTGTGTCTACCTCATATCTAATGATAAGATTTCTGTTCTAAACTTTGGTATTTCTTGCAGGCTGGTATTATTAACAAATTTTGCCAGTTGATTGATCCCGAAAGCATTAGACAGGAGCTAATCCATCTTAAGTCTTTAAATATGGACGGCGTCATTGTGGATTGTTGGTGGGGTATAGTTGAAGGCTGGAGTCCGCAGAAATATGTGTGGTCTGGCTATAGGGATCTTTTTAACCTTATTAGAGAATTTAAGCTTAAGTTACAGGTATATATTTAAATTGCTTTTATCATTTAATACATGTGTTCACATCCTTTGACCAAGTAAATTTACCAAGGCATGAGTATGTTATACTATGAGCATGGATGTTTGAGATTTTTGAAATAGCACCAAATCGTTTACTTTCTAAGACAAGGGTGGCTTGTATGGGTTGGACTTTTCATCAAAGTCTAGCTCCCTGAAGGCTTGAAACTAGATAATTAAAAATGTTTATTCTTTTGGGGGAAAAGGTACCAGGACGTTTAATGGAAATGTTTTCAAATCAGGATGACAAATCTATTTTCAGTTTATAAACTAGCAAGCTACTCTTCATGTCTTCTACTGTTATTTAGACATAATAACTCATGGATGACTTCATTTTATTAATTTCTTGTGTACATTTATTCTTTTCATCGGAGTTGGAAGCACATCTAGCATTATTGAAGTACCTAATTTGATTCTTATTTTAAATTCTGAAGGTTGTTATGGCATTTCATGAATGTGGAGGAAATGATTCTAGTGATGCTTTGATTGCCCTGCCACAATGGGTTTTGGATATAGGAAAAGATAACCCGGATATATTCTTTACAGATCGTGAAGGGCGGAGGAATACTGAATGCCTTTCCTGGGGAGTTGACAAAGAGCGTGTTCTGAAAGGAAGAACTGGAATTGAGGTATGAAAACATCTAACGCATCAACAATGTATTCATTTCATATCGTCAAATGTCTTGACTGTAGTTAAGTCCTTTATATGTTGCTGGCCTTGCTGTCTATAGATTATATCCTTTGAATTTTTCTTCAGTAAAAAATTAAATACTCCTATTTGTTGTCGTTATTACTTATTAACCATATCTAATATATTCAGGTCTATTTTGATATGATGAGAAGCTTCCGGACAGAGTTTGATGACCTGTTTGCAGAAGGTCTGATTTCTGCAGTAGAAATTGGACTTGGTGCATCTGGGGAGCTGAAATACCCTTCTTTTTCAGAAAGGATGGGATGGAGGTATCCTGGAATAGGCGAGTTTCAGGTACCTTATAGTTTGGCTTCATTTTAAAGTAGTTGCATTATTCCTGATTGTAGGCACTGCAGGTGATCTCATATGTTTCTTTTGGTAACAATGAAATCCTGTTTTCCTTTTCATCTTGCATGAACAGTGCTATGATAAGTACCTGCAACATAGTCTATGCATGGCAGCCAAATTACGTGGTCATTCTTTCTGGGGTAGAGGACCTGATAATGCTGGACACTACAACTCTATGCCACATGAAACTGGATTCTTTTGTGAACGAGGTGATTATGACAATTATTATGGACGCTTCTTCTTGCATTGGTATTCCCAGACATTAATAGACCATGCAGATAATGTTCTGTCCCTTGCTAGCCTTGCTTTTGAGGATACCAAATTAGTTGTCAAGGTATTGGTTTTCGTATACCAGGATTTTTCCATCATAGTTCCGTCTTCTGCTTGTCCTAGATTTGGATTGTGTTAGTGTTCTTGTTTTGATTGCTTGAATAATTGGTTAATGGTACTTATTGCTTAGACTCGATTTGTATCCCCTTAAAATGGAGTGAAAAATTTCAGGGATGGATCTTTTGCATAAAGCTTGGCCATGAATTTTTCATCCCATTTTTCAGGGATATGAAACTGACACCTATTAACTAATAATGTGGACGGTTCACTTTTGCAGTCAGCAAGAATTGGTAATTCATTTTGTTCAATTGGATCTTTCAGTTTGAGTTTAATCAAATTCCATAATTTCCTTTTAATGTTCTGGCAATGATTGGTTAGTTTAATTTCCTTGTGGGTAAGGAATTTTTTTAATGCTGTTATATTGAATAGTTAATGCTTCTCTAAACTTTTTCCTTCTTAAGATGTTAAGTGATCAGAAATCAAACTCTAACTATCTAGTGCAAAAGGATTTAGTTCCTGATTCTGTTGTTATATGTGCACTATCATGGTCGTTGCATATCCTAAAACTTAGATCATATCCCTGCCTTTGGGGGTGAAATCGTGCTAAAGTTATATAAGTTTTTCGAAATTAATGAATAAGTATATTTTAACAGATGATAGTGTGCAGGTTCCTGCTGTATACTGGTGGTATAAGACTCCTAGTCATGCGGCAGAGTTGACGGCGGGATATCACAACCCCACGAATCAGGATGGATACTCTCCTGTCTTTGAGATGTTGAGAAAACATTCCGTCACCATGAAATTTGTCTGCTTAGGATTCCATCTTTCCAGCCTGGAAGCTAATGAATCATTAATTGATCCTGAGGGTTTAAGTTGGCAGGTAATTTTAGCTCCATATGTCATTGATTTCTTCTGCTATAATCCAGCTTTCGGGTGGCTTGCGTGAAGACAGGACTGATATTGTTTGGTAGTGTGCATAGCATAACTTACTTGGTTCTGCATGCACCTGTCAATGTTTCCAACTTTTCTTC
This sequence comes from Stylosanthes scabra, assembly GCA_036250425.1. NCBI lineage: Eukaryota > Viridiplantae > Streptophyta > Magnoliopsida > Fabales > Fabaceae > Stylosanthes > Stylosanthes scabra. Next base: position 12,726 of record JASCZI010151249.1, read on the forward strand.
TACTTCTTGTCAATAAAATCAGCTGTTTTATGTTCAACAGGTACTAAACTCAGCCTGGGATAGAGGTTTGGTTGCTGCTGGAGAGAATGCTCTGCTTTGTTATGATAGAGAAGGTTACAAGAGATTAGTTGAGATGGCCAAGCCCAGCAACAATCCAGATAGCCGGCACTTCTCATTCTTTGTCTTCCAACAACCCTCTGTGCTTCAAGGAAATGTTTGCTTGTCAGAATTGGATTTCTTCGTTAAATCCATGCATGGTAAGGATTCTCATTGACATTGTAATCAGGGTGGTTATTTTTCTGTTAGCTAATATTTTTTCCATCTAATGTTTATGTTAGCTATCTATACTTGCAGGTGAGATGACAGGAGCCATATAATTGCAGAAAATTTTACTTGCAAAGGGGAATTCTTCAAAGTAGATAGTTATGTTGTGTCAAGTGTAATCTATCATAGTTTTATTTATATCTAAATATAAATATAAATGCAATGTATTCATATGCAAGGTTGTTAAGGCTAGGTCGGGTAACTGGGTATTTGATGTATACAATGTATTCATGAGGTTTAGGGCGAGGGGGAGGAATTATTAGGGATGGTAATTGGTAACTGTATCTAAAAAAAAAGTTTAATTTTAATATTAACACAATCATTATTCAATTGTGTCCATTCTTTTGAATAATTATTGTAATTAGATGCATGTCTAAATTTTTTTTACACTATTAATATATCTAAATTAAATTAAAAAGTTAAACTTATTTACGCAGAATAGTCAATCCAACTTGTTTGCAAGGTTGAAAATTAATCCGAAAGTGATAGTTTTGTTGCCATAGAAATCTTTTAGTTTTGGTAGTTTATTCCAAAAAACGAAAAAGCAGTTGTCCGTAAAGATATAGCCACAATTTGAATTCCAATGAGGTTTAAAAAAACCGTTCAGAAATCACTTTTCAAAATTGCTAGTGTAAATTATGAAATTAGAAAGAGTATTATCCACCACCCAAATGTATATTTTGGAGGAGGGATACATTGAGAAATCATGGTCTTCCAGTTCCAGAATAACCCAATCGTATTATGTTACGTTATGGTCCGTTGGAGTGAAACCACATTTCATCAGCAGGATGCACACCTGCATAAGACCACAAAAGGAATCCTACTTCAAATTCAATGTACATCAGCTCATATTTACACACTTTCTTATATAAATCTCTGGGGCACCTATACCAATTATTTGTACTGGTACATATGAGATGGTATACTTCATAGATCTGCAGCCAACCACATGGAAGTTGGAAAATGGAGGCAAGGCGGAAGAGAGAAGAGTGTATGGCCAGCCATTACCAGGACCAAGGTGTGGTTGTCGAGAACCAGTGGTTTATTTAGTTGACTATAAAGGATAAAAAAAATACTCTGAAGCTCATACAGGTCCATTTCATGATTCTTAATCAATGCTTTGAAAACATAAAACATCAAGAGAAAAAACTAAATGCAAATTGCAAAACATACCTTCACTTCACACCAATTGCAACTATCAATGTCATATATATTTGATTCGTTATGTCGTAAGCTTTCTCCTTCCCTAGGTAAAACACTATCGTTGAGAGTCGCAAAACTGAGGGAATTTACATTCGCATGCACCTGCTCTAACCTGGTCCAAAAAAGAGTAGTTTTTTATAATACAAGTTTATCCAGGAAAGGAAAACCACGGAACAGTCAATTATACAAAGGCTATGGTGAACATGGAAAGGTTGCAGGAACTGACAAATCTCCTAAAGATTATACAAAGGCTATGGTGAACAAGGGCCATGCAAAATGTTCTGCAGGTTTCAAGCATGTGTTTTTAAATCTGCTAATTATTGAATTTATGGGAGTACAAAAAGGCCATAACAACAAATGACAAATATTTTTCTTAACGACAAGTATTCTTTTGATTTTTTGGCTTGCCTTGAGTAACTAGGTACTGAGTCACTTCAATAAATATACTAGGGATAAATATGGTGTTTCAATGCAGAGAAATAACAATAACCCACATACCTTACGAAATGTGAAAGATACCCTTCTTGATGCCCTTCTGATGACTCTGTCGTTCACTTTGTCAATCTGTGGGGAGAAGAATATGCATATAGGTTTAAAATTATATCATCGACATACACCCTAAATGTTGTTCAAGTAAGGGAAAAAAGTATGCATATTGTGTGCTAATAATAGAAAAGTGTAATTATTTACAGAACATTTGACCTTATGGTGTGGAATATAATGGTTCCATGCATAACGTGCTTCTCCAGACAAGAGTAACAAAGATCGAGGGGGAAGATAGATAGCCCTCCTTAAAAAATTTGAATCGTCTTCCGGACTTCCTGTTTCCGTAACAGCACTTGAAGCAACTTTGGGACGCCAATCACCATTTTCATATTTCCTGAACTCCATTATACAAGGCCCTGATAATGAAAGGCTGAAAATTAAATCTTCGAATGCTGAATGGGTATCTATATGGGGGGACAAGCCCACCCCAGGAGGATACTCATTTACCTGTGCCATATTACCAACGTTCAAACTTAGAAGAGCAAACATAAATGAAAAATGCTCGCACAAACATAAACTTGTGTTCAAGTAGTACTATATAAATATAATAACTAATTCTTCTTTCCTCAGGGAGGAACAGATATAAAGAATAGCATCTAAGATTTACAAGCATATAGTAGTAACTTACAGTAAGTTGGTCCAAAACAATATGTTCGGCATTCTTGAAAGTTGGACATGATGATATTCTTTCAAGTATTGGAGAAACAAATGATGGAAGTTCACCTAAGCAATGCCTTGTATTAACATTCCTAACCTGTACAGCAAAATCTAATACTCTATTAGAAAGGAGAATCAAGATTAATCAATATTCTCAAATCATTCAGCAACCTATTGTAAATTTGTTATGAATAACAAACATTTCAAGTTAGTTGGAATCTAAACATCAATTTTTCAAAAGAATTATTTAGTTGGCAAGAAAAAGATTGGATGCCCCAAGCATTTTGGTCAAACAGAAAGTAACTAAAAATGTAATGAGAAGAAATAAACAATCCTCAAAACTTACATCATAACGAAACTCAAAACCATAGTGTTGAACCCTTCTTTTGGAAAGACTGTTCCATGGCCGACTGTCAACAGCTTGGAGCAATTCCTAAGAAGATAGAAATACCCAACTTTATAATTGTGTTTCCAATTTTCAATAAATAACAAGAGACGCAGGAATACAAGAAAAATACAAATATGCTACACAACACTATTCGCATGGCAGTAAAAGCCTGCTAACCTCTTCTTCTTTAGCGGTAATGAAGTCGTGCACTAGGTAAAGTCCCGGAATACTCAAATCTGATGCATTAATAGAAACCGGAATCGTGTCACTCACTTTATCCTAAACAAACATGTAAACTCATGAATAAAATATGAACCAAGCCACTCTATCATAAATGAACAAAGGTTATATGCTTATCTCAAAAGCCAAACTACTCTGAAATCTCAAAATAACACATGCTATAACGAATGCAGCACAAGCACCATTTTCAAAGGAAAAGATTAGAATCAAGACCTTTGGAGTTGGCTGAATCACAGAATAACGGATATGCAAGGACCTGCCTCCTAGTTCAGGACATGGGGTTCCATCTAATGCCTTGAATGCAGATTGTGCAGAACCCTCTTCAGAGAAAGACACAATGACACGTGTGCCACTCTCATCGGCTGCAAAAACCCCTTTGAGGTCCCCAAATTTGCAGAAAACAGATGCAATGTCATCATGGGAGATCCCCACAGCAGGTCCACAATTTGCCACATACAGATTTGAACTCGGTTCAACACCATTCTTGGGGCGCCCAAACCTTGGCAAACCCATCAATGCCAACAACAAAGCTGCACAAAATAAGACCACATTAGGATTCATATAATACAATAAAAGATAATATTTTTTCCCTAAAAAAAAAAAAATCAAACTTGCCACTAAAACAGGTTTATTTTAATAACATTGTTATCAGTTATCGATTCTTCTTGTTTTGAAAAAGGTTTCAATTTAGTATCTTTTACAGTGGAAAACGAAAATGACCTGAGTTTAGTGAGTTTATGATAATTAAAAACTAGGGTTTATGATAAAACAGGAAGAATGCAATTATAAGAACTTGCCTTTGAATATTGAGAATTGGAATAAATGTTGGAATTTTGACCTATTTGGGGAGTGTCTTCAGCTAGTTCTGGAGGAGGCTGAGGGCAAAGAGGGCGCAATGGAGGTAGCAGAGTCAAGATTTTGGCAAATATGTATGAAAAGTTGAAAACAGAAAAAGCTTGTTGTAGTTGCACTCGACAAACCCAGAACCACAATGGGAGAGAACAAGGTAATTGAAGTTTTTTTTTTTTTCACTGCAATTCAGATTCCAACTTTGATGGGCCATGTGATATGGATAGGCCCAACTCTCCGGCTTAATATATTTGTAAAGTAAACTATCAAATACCTCCAGACCTAAAAAAATATATCAAATACCCAAAAAAAAAAAAAGTATATAAAATAAATTCTGGTCTTAACGTTTTTTAATTAAAAAATTTTTTTTGAATATGCTTAAAACAAGAACGTTGACTAACCAAAATTGATTATATTTCTTGAAAAATAAATGTAGCTTAATTTAATTGAAAATTGTCACGCACAAAAAAATTAAAAATCAAATCTCTCAAATTGATTTCTGAAAAACTAAACTAAGTTAATTCTTTCATTAATGACACCTAACGTAATTATTTTGCAATATGTTAATTCAATTTTTTAAAACTAATTTAGAGCGTTTAATCTATGAAATACTAATTTAACAAACAAATATTCTAATTGTTTTAGTTGGTAGTTCTCATTAAATACAGGTTTAGAGTATGTAATAATACTCACATGGTACTCTGATATGTACTCAATGGTTCTTTCATTATTTATTTTTTTATAATTTATTTAATAAATTTAAGAATAAATTAAATGTGTCAAGTTTATAATAAGTGGTTAGTGTTAAACTTTCCTTCTACTTTTTATGTAATTTGTCCTTATTTTGTGTTGCAACCACAATGGATGATGATCTCTTCAAATTGTGACAATAAAATATAAAATTGAATACAATAATAATTAGTCTTACATTTACGGTTTGTATTTTTGCGAGTAGTGTGCTATGTGCATAGGACAGTGGTGAAGAAAATTTGAGTAAACGTTTAATTCATTGTATGTATATACATCTTCTAGAAACAATTTTTAAGGAGAAAAAAAGGCTTATTATTACTGTGTTCTCACTTTCATGATTTTGGAAAGACTCTGAGATCCTTGCTGATGTTGGCCCTCCTCCTGAATCACAATGGCGCATAATGCCGGCTGTCACTCTAATTGAATCTGGTTTCAATTATTATTGTTTTTTTTTATCTTAAAATATTAGTTAAAATAAAAAAGTATATTATTTATTTATTGGTTAATCAATAATTCTAGGTGATTAACCAAGTGAAACACATCACGCGTCTCACTCCCTTTAATATACGTCAACCAAGTGCTTTAACCAAGCAAATTTGTTTCTTTTCGTTTTTCGTCTTCTTAGCTTGATTTTCATGATTCATCGTCGTTTTCGTCTTCTTCTGTTGTTAGATTTCGTTCTGCAACTTTCGTCGTCGTTTTCTTCTTCATTTTTTGTTGTTAAAAGAAGAAGAAGATGATGATGTTGCAGATGAATATGATGATGCAGATGCAGACATGGAATAAGGAAGGAAGGAAAGAAAAAGAAGAAGAAGAAGTAAAAGAAGATGCAGATGCAGACTTGAAAGGAAGGAAGAAGAAACCTAACCCACTAATAAAAAATTTTTTGATCCTGACGTATTTTAAGTTGTTAAATTAAAGGGTCTCTTATCTTATAAACTTCTCATTTCTTTTTATTTCCTTTGATGTGGGACTAACTTTAATGCTTACTCACACTTTCAATCTCAACAGCACATGGGTGTGTGCATATTAAGTAAATCATGCATTGAATTTCAATGAACCAAATCAAAGTTATCATCTTCCATTCATTGAGGAATATAATGAAGCCAATTAATTACTTCACTTTGTATATTTAATTTGTTCCATTCTACACGTAACGCAGCCAATCTAGGCGCTGCATTAAGTATACCTTGAGACACTAGTATTTAAGTACTAGTAGTAGTACATTAAGGAAGAAACTTAACCCACTAAAAAGAACAAGCTCTTGTTCCTCAACCATGCATATGAATCAGTGTTTCTCTTTTCTCTTAATCATGTTTTGGTATATGTTTTGGTATATATACCTACACGGCTACACCTGTTTCTGTTTCTTGTCCCAAACACTAGTAGTAGTGCCCTTGAATTAGGAAACAAGACTGATCATTTGGCATTGCTAAAATTCAAGGAATCAATTACCAATGACCCTTATGGAATCTTCAAGTCTTGGAATAGTTCCACTCACTTTTGCAAGTGGCATGGAATCACATGCATGCAACAACAAAGGGTTATTGAGTTGAACTTATCTGGATGTCACTTGAATGGTGGATCTATATCTCCTCAACTTGGTAATCTCTCTTTTCTAAGATCCATCAACCTTGAAAACAATTCCTTCCATGGAGATATTCCTCCAGAGTTGGGTTGTCTGTCAAGTTTACGGATTCTCCATCTCAACAATAACTCGTTGAGCGGAGAAATCCCCGTAAAATTGACAAGTTGCTCCAAACTCATAGGCCTTGATTTGTCATGGAACAATTTGGTTGGCAAAATTCCAAGTGAAATTGGCTCTCTTTGGAATCTCAAACAGTTTTCCTTTGAGAACAACAGTTTAACAGGACAAATCCCACCATCAATAGGTAATCTTTCATCCCTCACTGATCTTTGGTTGAGCTATAATCACTTGGAGGGAAATATTCCAAAAGAAATTGGCAGGTTGAACAACTTGAAAAATCTTTGTCTAAGTGTCAGCAACTTTTCTGGTCAACTTCCACCTTTTCTCTACAACATGTCATCTCTCAATCAAATTGATGTTCTAAACAATCACTTTAATGGCTCTCTTCCACCAAACATGTTCCACCACCTTCCCAATCTCAAAGCTTTTATAGCTGGAAAGAATCACTTTTCAGGTACTATCCCAACTTCTGTCACAAATGGTTCTTTTCTGCTTCAAGTCCTTGAAATTGGTCAAAACAATTTTGTGGGGCAAGTTCCAAGCCTAGGGAAGCTAAAAATTCTCTCAAAGCTTTCTTTGTTTAACAATAGCCTTGGTTCCAATTCAACTAAGGATTTGGAGTTTCTGAAATCATTGACAAATTGTAGTAACCTGATCGGGCTTAGTATATCTAGCAATAACTTTGGGGGCAAGCTACCAACTTACTTGGGTAATTTGTCCACCCAACTTATCGAACTATACATTGCGAATAACCAAATATATGGAAATATTCCCAATGAAATAGGAAATCTAGTTAACTTAACTATCTTGGCAATGCAACATAACCATTTTGGTGGTACTTTTCCATCAACTTTTGGAAAATTCCAAAACATGGTAGACTTTTGCATCTACCACCATGTCACAAACATGGGAAGCATCATCTGTTTATTGCAATTGTGGTTAGTAGTGTGATTGCTTTTGTTCTTCTTTTGTGCTTCTCTCTAACTATTTCTTGGATGAAGAAAAGAAGCAGCAGCACAGAAGAACCAGGTTCTGACTCACCAACTCTGGACAAGGTTTCGTATCGAAAGCTACACCATGGAACTGATGGATTCTCTGTTAGGAACATGATAGGATCAGGAAAATTTGGCACTGTGTATAAGGGCATTCTTGAATCCGATGATGATACACCAGTTGCCATAAAGGTCCTAAACATGCATAACAAGGGTGTGGAAAAGAGTTTCATTGCAGAGTGAACGAGCTTAAGAACATAAGGCATCGAAATCTTGTGAAGATTCTTGTTAAAAGAGGGATGCCTCACATTTATAAGCAATCAAGAGGCCCTATCTTTAGTCGATGTGGGACTTGTAATACACCCCCGTCGCGCCTAGCAAGGTTGCTTTCAACCATTGGAGCATCTCAGCTTGAAAGTAGTACAATTGGAATGAAGGGAACTATTGGCTATGCTCCTCCAGGTATAACACCAATATGAAATCTTACAGTAATCTGAACCTTAATGTTACTTGCTTTTTAAGTTACTAACTTTAACTTCATTGTGTGTGTTTTCAGAGTATGGAATGGGTTCTAAGGTGTCAATTGATGGTGACATGTATAGTTTTGGAATTCTGGTTTTAGAAATGTTAACCGGAAAAAGACCAACAGATGAAATGTTCAAAGATGGTTGCGATCTTCGTAATCATGTTGAAATGTCACTTCCACATAACATTTTGAATATTGTGGATCCAAATACATACTTGTTATATGAAGCCTATAATTCAGAATTTAAAGATTACAAACATACTAATTTGAAGCTCAAATCACTTACTAATTTGTGAATTCTGAAACTTGGGTATGATATATAAATATTCAATAGACTTTTCATTTTCACAATCAATATTTCATTACTTTAGGGACACAACACAGAATTAAATAGTAAATACAGTACCCAACTTAATTAAAACAAGATGTCTGCCTTACTTCAAGAAGAAGTGAATTTGCAGAAAGGGGTTCATCAAGAAGTTCAGTACATCAAAGATGTAGGGGGTTTGCCACGGGCAATTGTAGCAATTGGTGGTGCTTTGTACACAGAATGACAGATGATTTATAGAAGTTTTGGTTCTGAAATTGAAGGCAATGACAAACTGGAGAATATGAACAAAGTGATTTCCTTAAGTTTCAATGAATTACCTTACTATCTCAAGTTTTGTTTGATGTATCTAAGCATCTTCCCTGAATTTCATGCTATCGAGCATATGGGATTGATTCGCTTATGGATAGCACAAGGGTTTGTCATTGGAGAAGGTGGAAAGACTCTGGAGGAAGTTGCTGAAAGCTACCTCAAGGAGCACTTGGACAGAAGTCTGTTGCAAGTGGTAGAAAAAACCAGTGATAGCAGGATGAAAACTTGTCAAATGCATGATGTTTTAAGGGAGATCATAAATTTGAAGTCAAAGGATTAGAACTTTGCCACAATAGCCAAAGAACAATCCATAGCCGAAGAGAGTTCGACGCCTATCAATCATCAACACCACAAATCACATACAGCAAAATAGGACAACATTCCAACTTCGGTCTCTGCTGATGTTTGCCTTATCATACACATTTGAACATTTCTCTATACAAGCAGTATGTTCCACTGGTTATAAGGCAAACATCAGCAGAGACCGAAGTTGGAATGTTGTCCTATTTTGCTGTATGTGATTTGTGGTGTTGTTGATTGATAGGCGTGGAACTCTCTCCGGCTATGGATTGTTCTTTGGCTATTGTTGCAAAGTTCTAATCCTTACTGCTTATAACCAATGAGTCACCAGCATACACATGAAGAATTTTAAAAAACAAATCTAGTAGCAAGATAATACTTAACTACATATCTCCAAGATGATTAGAGAAGGTAAGACATGAAGGGTGTGGGATAGGAAAGAAGAAATCGAAATATAATATATTGCGAATGGTTCTTTAAAATATCATTTTCATTTAGTAGCTAGAATAATATAAATAAAATGAATATTATGTAACGTCTTATACTTTTATGATAAATGATAAATACTATCATAAAAAAAAGTAGTGAATATTAGTGATTTAGTAACCGAAATAACATATATAATCATCACAAAAAAAGAAATAATATATGTAACGTTTTAACTTTTTATAATAGAGAATGAATACTAACATAAGGAGAAGTAATACATATAAGAACATTGTAATCGAAATAATATAATATTAAATAGATCAGATATAATATTATAAGAAATTAGGCAAAAATTAATGTGAGATGCGAAGAGATTTAAGAATGAATAATGAAAAAAAAAAATTAAGAATGTGCCATTTTTTAATTTTGCTTATGTGTTATAGTAATGGAAGATTTAAAATAAGAAAATAAATGAGGAGCTACCATGAATATAAATAGATTGATATCTATACTTAGTGACGTTGATAAATACCGTAACGCCTAATTCATTCATTACTAGAAGCTCCTAATATTTGAAAGTTTGGATGAATAATCTTTTCAGTTATACTATTATTGAATCAAATAACTTGTAATGAGAGGCCACTGCATACTATAGCAGATTCATTTGCTTAATTAATTAAAAAACTTAACAAGCCCTGAAATAAAGTGATCACTAAACCTATATCAGGAGTATAGTAATAATGTAATACAGTATCATGAATAAAATGACTCCTGTCCACATGGAATAGTAGATATCATTGATTTCAAATTTAAATATTGCTTTCTTACTATTGTTGATGAGGGATACTAAGAAGAAATGAATCATCTGATCAATGGGTTGTTTTGCTTTTATTTTAGGGAAGATTCAGAGAAATGCTATTAAACACCATAGACATAATAATTTTCCTTATTTTCATTTTAGAAACCTAGCTAAGCCAGTATGGGGAGAACAAGGTTGTGGGGTTAGCTTAATGCCTTGAATTTAAAGTGCCTTATTAGATATTATATATTATAATATTATTTTTTCTTTTTTTAAATGTTTTCTAAAAGATATTAAAGTGCCTTAATTCAGAATATGAAGATTACAAACATACCTAGAGTCCTCTTGAATTTCATTTTGTTGAAAATGTTAACAAATATTGAAGCTCAAAGCACTTAAATAATTTGTGAATTCTGAAACTTGGGTATGATATGTAAATATTAAATTGTGAAGTCATACACATGAAACTCTCCAATATACAGAAACAACCCATGACTAGGATTGTGCAAAGCTATAAAACCATCCAAAATTTACTTGAAGGCAAACCTACTAGTTTGCTTCTATTTTACCAAGTTTATAATGGTAAGATTTACAAAGAGTGGCTACGAAGAGTCACCACTATGGGGAATTTTGAGCAGAAACACTTGCACAAGCTTCCCTACCAATGCACCAAACTCGGCTCCGGCTAGGAGTAGCCGATACTGAGCTGGACTTGGCATCAATTGATGAGAACTCTAAATCAGAAGTGCTGCCACAACTCGATTCGCAGTACTGATGATCTGATTTGTTCATCCTATCGAGTAAAGAGTGCCTGATATGTGAACCAACCACCCATGATTCGGAGAGGTTCGTCATTGCAGGGGAGCAGATTGTGGTTGCTGGTGAATTAGGATTGCTTAGAGAATCTTCTTGCAGTATGTCTCCAATTCTAGAGAGGATGCTGAAGGCTAAGTTTCCAAGAACTCTGGAATAAGCCTCCAAAATGGACTGCCCAATATCCTACATAAGTTTTTACAAACAAAGCTTATATAGTTTTGAAACTGAATATAACATTGAGTTGTTCTAAGTGTTTTTGGAACAAACACATAGGAAGGGCCATGAGTGAAGCAGATAAAACCAAAACCAAAAAGTTTGCAGCTTGATTTCTACTCTAAAAAGTAAAAACAGTACAAAACTCACCTTGCCGTATTGAACTTTAGTAGCATCAAGAAATGTTTGAGGAAGGTTTGGATATCTGAGTTTAATCAGCTGCAAAAGTGTTTCTGCACGTTCTAATAATATTTCCATTTTATCAACCTCTGACAGAGAGTCTTTCACAAAAGACCATGAAGTTCTAACTGGAGATTTGCCATTAAGCTGTTCTGCAATTCTCTGTTTCCATGAGAACACAGCAGCTTCCAATTTGTTAATGGTGTCAAGCGTGTAATGCTCGGATTTTAAATCGAGGGATTTAAGCATATCTTCCACCGAGCTTGATTCAGCTGTCAAAACCTTGTGCAGTTCCTGTCCAAGGTTATTCTTTCCAGACTGCAACAGCGAAAACATCAAGTAGATTTAGATACAAGGCAATGGAATGCAATTCAATTTAATTCGTCAAAATTGCAATTTAATGCAATGTGCTTTAACAACATTGAAATTTCTTGAAAATGTATCCTTAGATTTTCACCTTTACAAGTGCATCCTTAATCATTTCTGGAACAGGCATCTCATGCAACACATTTTCATTGATAGATTTGGCAGCCTTGAACACTTGGCGTACCACCCTTCCCTGATGAAGCAGCCTCTTCCTTGCAGTGTCTGAAAGCCCGGTTCTTGGAACTTGGGGTGACGGAAGCCACCACCTTTTGCTGTGCTGTGAACTTGTGCTCCTCCCTTCAGCCCTGCTTCCTCCCTCTGCATACGAGAATTCAGTGTCCACCATAGAATCTAGTGCCTCCTGTATATCGGAAAACACCAAAACAGGAATAGTAGTCTCGGTAAGTCATTTGAATTTTATGTCCAAGGTCAATGGATGACATTAAAGAGATGACATACAATAAGCATGGAGTCCAACTTCTGAAGTGCTGGAAGATTCATGTGGATGTCTGCGCGCGCTTTCGGTGTCATAATCTGATTAAAAGAGATCACTCTTTAAATTCAATATAATGTGATATAAGAAAAGAAAAATTACAACCTTTACTATCATGCTTAAATATATTATACCTCAAACATCCCTCCATTGGCACCGGTTTGCTTCGCAGGCACTAGCTCAACCATGTAGTTGGTTGGGGACAGTAACCAGTCCATTTCTCTTCTCCATTTGCTCTTCCTTTCTTCAGATAGAGGTTCCAATTTCCAAAGCTCACCAAAAATCGTTACTGCATTGGTTCATT
>JASCZI010151249.1:30154-72576 GCA_036250425.1 Stylosanthes scabra
TGCATGCATTCATTGCTAATGGTTTGATTTGATTTTAAATTTCATTTGTATAGGGAAGCTGATATTCTTTGAGTACAATTGAGCAAGTTTAGGAGTGTTAATTTATTTTTTAAACATATTAAAAATATTTTTTCATATAATATGTGATATTCGAATAATTAAGTGCAATCACACGCAATAAAAAAAAAATCAACTTCCACGCTCATTGACTAATAAAATTATTTCTCCTCTATATAAACATAATAATTAGATAATAGTATAAAAAAATTGCATAAATTCTTTATGGGTTAAAGGTAAACTAAACATCAATTAGAGAGATTGGCAGAAAACATTTAGAATTAAGTGTCACGAGAAAATACTATGTAACATATTTTGGTGGTACAATTATATAGCTTATAGTTTATATGATCTCAAATTTCAAATTGTATATGAAAATATGGAATGAATTAAAGTTAACCAGGATAGTATACATATATCTAATTAACGTCTATTGATTATTATCAAATTCTTTGGAGTTGATCACATGACTGATAATTGACTTTGGGTTAACTCAACAATTAAATAAATAAAGAAGCTAGATTCACATGTAAGAAACCAAACTATACGTTGTGAAATATATAATATATAATAATAATAACACCTTAATAAATAGACAATTCTAACGAATCAGTACAATTTAAATGATGAAGAAAGTTCGGAATTCAAACTTAACACATGGTTATACAAATGTGATGGATGATAGAAAATTAATTTGTGAAAACCTGTGACGCATAAACAGAAGCATTAGAGTGATGAAAGTGTCTCCATGCCTAAATTTTTATAGCCTAACTCCCCTTATTTAAGGGCCAATAAACGCGCCGATAGTAAGGGACACTGTCCCTTAATTTGTCCATATTGTCTTTGTTTCCACATGAACCAGCAGTGGCATATACCCTTCATGGCTTCATATGCACCCAAACATTGAAACCGCCTGGTAAAGTTTTTAACTTTTCAAAAATACTTTATTAACATTGATTTTTAAAAGACAATTTTTAAAAAGTTACAATGTGTTTAGTAAATTAAATTAAAAATAATTTTTCTAGAAAAAATTCCAATATATCAATAAAATATGTGTACTAGCTTTTAGCTAATATATTGACTAATATAAAGGAACATTATTCCATCTTAAACTTTTTTTTTAAAAAAAATTAGGATTCAAATCTAGCTCTTAGTTATATACAGGCGAATCATATTGAGTTCATCTAGTGGTTAGTTCACTAATTTGTTTAAATAATCCAGAAATTTAAATTCCATTTTGTGCATGCAATAATTCACTGATCAACGACAAATTTTTAAATAAAGTTCAGATTCGCGATGAATTAGTTTTTGGCCTCTCGAGTTCGGGAGAAAAAAAAAAACCTATATGTAGGGGAGAGACTTTAGGGTGATTAAGCAGGTCTAGGTAGACAATGAAGTACTTAATGGCATTTAAGAGAGTTAGGACCACTAAGCAGAGGAAATAGAAGAGAGGAGGGAAGTGATTCACCACTCACTACTATACATATTGCATTGATAGGCTGTTAAGAATATTTGGCGCGGCTGTATCTAGTTTGTCTCCTTTTGAAAGTTGAAACCATGGATGACGCACTCACTCACTAATCACTATCAGAATCTCCATTTCCTAACAAAGAAACAAAATTCAGTAGAGCCTCGCCTTAAGAAGATCCATATATATATGCATATGGCCAACCACACCATACCACTATTGGGGGTCATGCAATTAACCATGCATTACGTTTTGTTTTGTCTACCACCACCGTGTATGTTGGGGATAACACGTACACCCTCCAATAATACAACATTGGGCCAGGGTTATTCTTGGCCAAATCAATTATATGAATGGAAATAATAACACCGTTAAATAAAGAAATTTATTAGCCAACGACAAACCCTTAAATGACCAACAATTAATTCTTCGCGGATCTGAGCTCCATTTAAGGATTGGTTGCTGGTCAATGGGTTACTGCATGTACAAGATGAGATTTGAACCCCCAACACTTATTTGAGCGGACTAATGAGCTAATCACTAGACCAACTCAAATTGGTTAAATAACACTCTTAGCTAAGGAGTTTAAGTGGATCAATAGTTGACTTAGATTTGATTGAGTAATTAAGTAAGTATTGAAAATTTAAATCTCACATTGGATACGTAACAATGCATTATCAGTTGTACACCCTTAAATAAAATTCAGATCTACGTAAATCTAAATCCACTTAATTTGTTTTTAGTAAGAAAAAATTAAAAATCTCATTATTATTTATGAATATTAAATAAGTTCAAAAGAAGTTATGAGAATAGGCAAGCATTTTCTTTGTAGACTGACACGAGTCACACGGCACCTTACTAAATTTATGAACATGTATAGGGAAAGAAAAAAGAAAATGGAGGAACATCTAAATAAATTTTCTATGTATTGAATTTGGCCAACTTCCTCTTACTTTTTAGTAGAAGAAAAAAGAAAATAAAGAAATTGCACACCTGAGTTTGCGACGCTGTAGAGTCAAAATTCACATGACTCGAACTCGATGCCTAAAATCGTATCAATAATTTCAAAGAAGATTTTCCAAACATAGTAAAATGCTTCACTGTTCACATGCCAAGAATAACCCGTCTCAATACAGCCATGAGCCTCACAAAAACTGGTAGTAAATCAAAAGTTGAGGTCATGTTTATTTTGATTAATCAGTTGGATGAATAAATTTGATTTTTGACAAAAAAAAAAAAAAAAGAAATTTGATTTTTGACTTTTTAAAATAATTGTTTTTGTTTTACTTTTAAAAATATGTTTGGTCTTTGTAGTTTGTACTTTGTACCCACAAGTGGGGTTTCTTAGACAAAAGCCAGGCAAAGCAAAACTGAAATAATATACCCAGTGGGCTTACATTAAAAAATCTTGTTGGGTCATTGGTGGAATGAGAGAGTCTTGAACTAGTCCCATCATAATGTCCAAAAATAGAAGAATTAGTCCCATCATGACCCAAAAACAAAGGAAGAATTAGTCCCATCCATAATTATCCCAAAAAGAAAAGATTATAAAAAAATCTGGTTTTGATTTAATAAAATTTAAAAAGTAATTATTAACTTTTTCTTTTAAATGAACAATATAATGATATATATACATATGGTGATTAATTTGGTGGGTGAAATTTTGCATGTGGATATATTTTTGTTATAATATCACTAACTATGATGACTGAAGCCAACAAAAAAAAGAATTGTTATTTGTGATTGCACTTTACGACTTTGAAAAAAAAATTAGAACCTTCTTCATTTGATTGCACCATGTCGCTTCTGATGTATATTTTTATCACATTTTGTCATTTTCTTCCCTGTGATATATATTTTTGGAATACAACTGTGAATTTCACTGGTTCACTGATACTTCAATTCTTTGCGTTAAGCGCGCGTGTGTTTCTTTTCTCTCTATTAAGCGTGTGTATATATACACTATATACACGATAATATTATACAGACTAAAATTATTTTATTTTTCAAAACTCATACAATTAATATATGAACTTAATTTACGTATTAGTATAAAAAAATTTTATACATGTATTTAATTAAGTATTATTATATTATTAAAAATAATTTATTTTAAAATTTATTATTTTTAAAATCATATAAATACATTAATTTAATTGAATTTTTATTATATACATCATTTATTATATTTAATATTATTAAATATTTCAATAATAATTAAGCAAATATTATGAGTTCGAAATTTATATTGTGCAGTAGCAATTCATTAGTTGACCGCAGGAGACCGTTAAATAAAACTAGCATGGCGAATATCTATAGGAACTCTCTATAGGAACTCACTACAACATGGATCTGATAACTCCAGCTGTTTCCATTTTATCATTAAGATGATGATGATGAAACTTATGCTCTTCATATTCACCCGTGATTTTCAGCAACTCCAGAAGAAACCTTTTCATGACAAGCCTTGGCAACAACACAGGCGCCACAATCCCATCCTCACCTTTACCATTTCTGAAACAAGAAAGAAAACTAACCAACGGTCTTGCACCCATACTGCCCCCAAAGATAGCCTTCCCCCAACCAAAATCAACCTCATCAAAACCGACACGTGTCATGTCAGCCACCATGAATTGACCGGTAGTACGGTGCATCGGACGCCCCTTTATCACCAAAAAGTCAACCATTGACCTTATATACTCTTCATTCATTTTTGCCTTCCCTTCTCTAATCAATTCAATGCCATAACTCAACGGCTTCCGGCACAGCGTTCCGGCATCCGATACTGCCGCCGGTAAAGAAAAGGCGTTGCCATAATACCCCTTTGGTATTCCGATCTTACCATGAGCGGTTATAAAGCAGGACACGGAAACAACCTCGTTAGGGTTCATGTCGAGTGCTATGGTACGACATTTCCATAGACATGCAGTGAGTAATTCCAGTGTTGAACATTTTATAAGATTGTTGGGGAGTTTTTCTCTGAGAGCCATAATCTGTTTTGGGCCAAAGAAAAAAGATTCATGGGCCATGTCGTCGTCGTTTTGGGCCCAAGAAGAAAGATTAGTGGTATCATTGTCGTACTGGGGTGGTTGCACGTGACACGAGGTGGGTCACGTGCGGTGAAGATCTCTCGTTGCCACACTGGTAGGTGCTGAATAACTGGTGCTTGTGGGTCTCTGGCCATTGTTGCCACCATTTCAAGAAACTGAATGAGTCCGTAAGAATCACATATAACGTGATTCATGCGTATGGCAAATATAAACCCTCCGCATGATAATCGAGTTACCTGAAATTTGTTTATTTTATAAAACAATATAATTAAATAAGATGATTAATATATAATTGTTGATATAAATGTATTGACCACTATTCTTGTTGGTTGCCGCTAAAAGAATAAATTACTGCTGAAAGTAGTTTTTTTTTTTTTTTTTTAGTGAGAAAGGTTTAATTTTATCGTATACGTATATGAAAAAAAAATTAGAATTTGATACTTATTGATTTGAAAAGAAACAATTTTAGTATGTCCTTTTAGTATAGACAAATAAAAAAAAAATGTAGACGTTTGCATAAATTCATGCAAACTCTTCAAAAAAGAGATTCTATCTTATGTGAGAAAACATGTTAAACGTATAAACATTTACGTATATTTCTTTCTATTAGTTTAAATTCTTATAAGTGATTTCATGATTGCTTCAATAACTTAAAGATCTAAGATTTGGTTCCTATATAAAAAAATTAAACACAGAATTTTATCACAAGACAATAGAAAAAGTACATGCAAAATATTCACGTAAATCCAAAAAAATTGTCTGGTGTCGTCCATTAAATATATAAAAACAAGTAACTACATCAACATAGAGCAAATAAAAACAAAGAAAGAATCTATCAACAAAGATTTACGCAAACTCAACAAGAGACACTTATTACATGAGGGGTATATTTTTATGTGTCTCCTCTTATAAAATTAATTTTTTTTATTAGAGAATAAGTGGTGTTTCTACAAATTTATTCTTTGTTTAGGTTAATTATTGGTTTGGGGTTTATGGGGTTTCCCAGGGTTGTTTTTATTTCTCTTTGGGGCTATTAATTAAATGGAAAAA
Organism: Stylosanthes scabra; assembly: GCA_036250425.1. NCBI lineage: Eukaryota > Viridiplantae > Streptophyta > Magnoliopsida > Fabales > Fabaceae > Stylosanthes > Stylosanthes scabra. Next base: position 35,780 of record JASCZI010151249.1, read on the forward strand.
GTGATGGTGAAAGAAAGATGGGATAAAGAAGTGGGTCAAGTTCTTTTTGGGTGGTTCCCCTTTAGACTAGTTGTTGATTTTAGAACTGGAATTTTTTAGGGACGATGATAATCGGAAATAAAGGAGTTCAATATATATATATATATAGATATATATTAAGAGGAATGCTACGGAATTAATATCAGAAAACTAATAAATAATTGAGTATTTAAAATTGAAAAAGTTATTATCTAAAGAATATAAAATTTAAGCATTCATAATTTTTCATTGGCTCCTAAATTAAGAATTTCTATACTTTTCTATTTATTAAATATGGTAATGTTACATGTATCAATACACCTTCGCATACATTATTTTAGTATAGAAAAATGTCATTATAAAAATTTTATTTTATTTTTTTAATGTTTACATTTTTTCGTATTATAAATAATGTATACGGAGATGTATAATGATACACGTAAATTAATTCTATTTATCTATTAGTATTCTTTTATATGTATATTATTATTATTATTATTATTATTATTATTATTATTATTTGATATTTCGGATAATTACCTGAATGAACAAAAGAGGGCAACCAAGAATGAGATGAGATCTAGGCACGTGGATTAAAACATGTTTCCATATGGACAAGCATGGTGGCATAATTGAGTCCCCTAAATCTTCCAAAGAAACATGAGCATCAGCTTCAACGAACAACACACCCTCACCATTACAATCCACCACTAGTTTCCTATTTTGCCCTTCTTCTCTAATCCTACCAGCAAGTGGATAGTAATGCACAAGTGCCATAGATATGGCCTCCACTATCACCTTTGCCGGGTCTTTTCCTTTCATTCTAGGGTTGCTTTTGTAGAACATAATGTCATAGTTATGCATGCGAAGACCCTCTTGGTCATCAATGTCTGAAACATGCTTTGTTTCTTTTGGGGTTGGTTTTGCCGGAACCACAAGCACAGGTTCACTATGTCTCACATGAATTGCACTGAAAGCAGTGCAAGAAGAAGAAGAAGAATGCAAGTGATTTTGCATTGTTATTGATGAGAAAGAATTGAATATGAGTGGTTTAGGGTTATAGAGGAATATATAGAGAACATTTGCACTTGTGTTTAATTTAATATAAGTAGCGTGGAAAATGCCTTAAATTCTTTAATTTGGTACCAAAACATTAAACATGTGATGATATATTATATCATATTAAAATCGTATTCGAATAAGTGAATAACGTGAGGTAGCTGTTTTTTTTTTGATTTATTTGACCATTTTTTATTTTTTTTTAAGGGAGGACGTAGATGGAATCCATTAGCACGCAACCACGTATTCATGGATAGAATATTGAATAGGGAAGATTTATTAGGTGACCAAAGTATTAAATGATGTACTAAGAGTTTAAATATTATCTCTAAAATAAAAAAAATGATAGTATATATTAAAAATAATTATGAACTCATATTTAAAATTTTTTATAATCTTTAAAGGACTACTAAATACTTTCACCATCATACACACAGTCTTAAAATTAATTGACAAATACGTCATTTTTGTTTCCTCGTCAAATAATTATGCTCACTGATATTGACTAACAATTTATAAAAGTTATAAAGAATTATGTGATGCGTTATTAACTTTTCAATGGCTAAGAATTTAAATTAAACGTGTATTACAATAATACATAAAAGAATAATCTTTCCTAATTTCAATTTCTTTTATCGGATGAATTTCTTATGAATGCAACAATTAGTAGAAAAAATTAGGTTCATTTTTTCTACAAGATGCATAAATGACTCTTTTTTCCTTATTTATGAAATATATATTTATTTTTTAAAAGTTTAAAACAACTTCACTCACTTGAATTTGTTTAATTAAATAACAATTCTATTTGCACACCAAAATCAATATGTGTATTATATATAATGATTGATTTAGTGGCTAATTTTAGTGTACACTTAATACCATTTTTAATTAAAATATTTTTTAATAATAATTAGAATTTAGCTAACATATATCGATGTGCCTTATGATAAGTTTATTAGTGATAAAATTTTTAATTATTTTAATTTAATAAAAAAATTTAACTTTATAATCTTAAAATGTGTTTTTAGAATACAAGACAAACAAGTGGGATAAGGATTAGGATACGTAATGATATGGAAAAGAGTAATTATATGTGACAGCTAATAAAAAAATAATACTTTAGAGATACGATGATGCCCTTTCTTTTTTTTTTTTTTTCCTCTTTTTTTTGGGCTACATACGATGCCCTTTCGATAGGAGCCAGTCAGGTGGTCCATATACACCATCTAATATAACCGATTAATTTTTTAAGGGTCAATAAGTGCATCAAATATTACAAATTAATCACGATTGTCATTTTGTCATTTCATTAATAATTTTAAATAACAATATTGATGATATAAAAGAACTAACTAATTAAATGCAAACAAAATATATTTATGAAAATTCATCAATTTAGTGGGAATGAAAATGATTTTTTAATGGGCAGATTCAAACTCCCACATATATATTAAACAATAGCCTCCAATCCTAGACATTACACCCACACTACACACTCACACACACAACATTATGAGTTATATTAAATCCAATACTTGGCTTCACCCAAATTTCAAACCCGTGTGCACATCTTACAAGGCCAAGTATATGATCAACTTAACCATGCCTCGGGCAAAACACCTAGTTAAACATTAATTGAATTGATAAAATGTTACATGAAAATTTAAACAAGGCCCTAGTAGAATGGCCCAAACATGATAAGGCCCCGGTAGAGTAGCCCAAATATGATAAGATAGGGCAATTGCAGATTGGTATGGATTATTAATTCATGCTTTTCATGACCCAACAAAAAATAATGGTACCCAAAAGGAAAGGACATATATTTTGAATGAAGGAACACGAAATTCATTCTAAAAACCAAGAAAATAGCGAACTAATCAAGCAACGTTCCATTGATGAACACCAACTGCCAGTCAGAAATAATTTAATTTCTGGAAGAATCTAATGAAGCAGGATTAAAAAATGAAAACCATAAATAAATACAGTAGAATTTCCCCGTATTCCATTACACTACTCTGAATTTCATGTGCTATGTAGTGAACATTGTTATCACCTTCATCGTCATCCAAAATTCCAAATCCATTAAAAGAATTCGTATCTACTTCTTCAAATTACATCCCCTGTGGCCTCTGCTGCAGTTACAGCCTATTACATGATTCGAACCATTTCCACCGAAAACCACCAAAATCTTTCCACATAAGTATAGCTCCAAAACAATGATTAACCAAAAAAAAAAAATTCAACCAACATATAATAATTAAAGATATTCTATTTTTGTTGCCTAATTTATCTCCAAACAGAAATACAAAGGATAAATCTAGCACTGAACAAAATAAAAAACATAGGGAATCCAATGATATAAGCCAAAGATAGAAACATGATAGAGGTGGTTTTATTAATATACCTTTACAAAACAATACAAATATCTTGACCAATGCCACACCGCATTTACATAGACTACAATTACAACCCATTAAAATGGAATCAAAAAGATTTTTTTAAAAACAAAAATTACAGTAAAAAAATAAAAAGATAAATAAAAAACTCTTGAACAATTCATAAGCTTCCTCAACAACAACATGCAATATTCAACCTAAAATCTGATCATATGTCTTTTGAAGCTAAGAACAAGCAGTGTGTATCATGCTGCAGACAGGATGGAGAGGATGGAGGTAATTTGCAGTGGAATAGAGAAAAATATTTGTATATTGATTTGTCTCATAAAAGAAAACATTTCACCACCCTTTACTAGAATATGAAATCCACAAAGAATAGTCACGCACAAAGAATATGAAATATATGTTAATGTAGTCTATATGAGTGTTGACATTTGACAATTACACATTCTGATTAAGTTTAACCGAAGGAACTCTAGAGGCTAACTATGTGCCAAGTTAGAACATAAGAATTTCTAGATGTATTAACTATAAATATATATTAAGAGCAGTAATGAACAAATTGCTTACTTTAAGCTTAGTCTCTAGAACAAATTACTTCATTATATAATTCTTTAGCCAGTTGATGAGATATCAAAAGCAGATACCAAATCATACAGCAAGGGCTAAACACTCTATGCATTAACAAAAAGAAAGGAAAATCCATATTGCCATGTGTATCTGCAGAAGGTAATTTGCTGCTTCCACAATATATAATATCAAACAACACTATCAGACAACACTGGTGCAGAGTTTATGCATGAATATATACAATGCCTGAATGTGAATCCGCAAACCATCATATGCTGCAAGTCCATAATTCTTGTAATTTAGAAATTTAGTAATTAGTACCCACAACTTCAGCTTAGTAGTAAACTAGTAATACCATTACAGAAGTATATAATAAACAAGTCCTCAACCAAAAATTAAAATAACAAACAATAATTTAATTGCAAAAATAGAAACAGATAAGCAAGCGTATGAATACTTATTAGGTACCATTCTAATATGATAGATAGCTTTGTAGGTATCCACTATCCACCAAAAGCTTGAACCCCATAATAGAGTAACAGTTCTACACTTGAGAGCAGCCAAGGATAACTCAAAGCACCTATTGCAAACACAAAGATATATAGCTCAAAGCACCTATTACATTCAATTTTGACCAATTTCAAAAACAGAGGATCAGATGTTTCAAATCTCTACTAGAATTCATTAAATAAAAAATAATAATAAAAATAAACCTTTAATGGAATTAGTTCTCATTCAGCTAGGCCTATGTCCTCCCCAACTTTTACTTATTTATTTATTTTCATTTTCTAGTATCAGAGGCCAATCAACCTTTGTTTAACAGAGTTAAATAATCACTAAGACACACACAGCTACAATTTTTTTCATAAACTCAAGGCGAAAACACTGCTCTCAAAACATTTCAAACCACCACAAACTAGGTTGAGCAAAAGCAAAGCAAAATAATTCGTCACAATAAACAGTCACTGCCATGGAATACATTCAAGACTTCATCATAAAACGTCAAACATACTTAGGTACTCTTTTTCTCCTCCTACTTCCCCTTAATCTGAAAAGCTAGCAATAACAAATCCACGATGGTTACATTCATACACAATTTACCGTTCAAAATAAAGAAATTCTAATCAATAAAACGGAATAAAATCAAACGAAAAATTAAATCCGTATAAGGAAAACCTAACTTCAAATCTTTTCGCTAGATTCAGACACCACACATCAGGATCTACATCATTAATTGAAGGCTTTCACGTATAGTCAATCAAACAATCAAATCTATGAGAAAAAAATTCGGATCTGATTAACTGTAATTCAGAAAAGCCATAAAATTACTAGTAGTGGGAGACTGAAGCAAGATGCAAAGATCTGAGTGAAACTCGCAGGAAAACCACCGGAATCTTCACCGCGGCCTCCGATTCAGTTGATGCAAGGCGGGATCCAAATTCGCAACCGCTAACCGCATCCATTACGCGCGGTAAGTTCGGTTCCCGACCTGCACCAAGCGAATTAGAGACCGCGCAGTGAGAGAAAGAAACGAAGAAGCATCATCGTAGTCGAAGCCGCCATGGCTATCGGAGCTTCTCTCCTAAACCACCACACACACAAAGAAGCAGCCTCTCTCTTTATCTTTCTCTCTCTAGAGAGAGATAAATCTCAAATCTAAAGTGAACACAAAGAAACCAAACTCACACCACACTACCAAAGTACGTAGTTAACGGGTGGAGATTGAGTTAGAGAGGGGTTATTTATAAAGATGACCGACGAACACGATTTTGACATGTGGCGGATGCAACGCTTTTCTCATTCACTGTTTACTCATTCAGTCATTCGCAATCGCAACAAGCCGTAAGTTTTTTTTTTCTTTTTCTTTTTCTTTTAATTACACTTTACCTCTTTAAGAATCAAAACGACTCATCAAACGAACACAAAAAGAAAAGTTACTACAAAACAGTAGAATTGGATTCTCATAGCATTTGTAAACTTTAATGAGTACCACTCTTACAAAATCTTAATTCATTCTTCTTAATATTAAAAAAAAATAAAAATGTAAATATAAATATTATTTTTTTAAAAACATGAAAAAATAAAAATTTGAAATTTTCTTTATATTTCAACTTCTTGTAATATGATTAGTTAAGTTATTTACGTGTCAATACACTTAGCAGTGAGTTATGATAATAACTCATATAATTTTGTATTATAACGTTTTTAATTTTAGATGATAATTTTTTTAATTTTGTAACTATTGACTCCTAAAAGCGCTCCTAACGTTGATTCTGTAGCATTGTTGATTGTCTAAATATTAGGAGACTTGTATGTACATTTTTAAATTTTTCTAAGACAAACAAAAAAACTAAAACTATCTACAATTCATTAATTAAACATTCCTCTATGATCAAATTATATAATTCACCTTCATAAAAAATAATTAATAATAATTTCTCAAAATATTAATTTTCTAGTTAATTATAATAATAACAATATTACTTTTTCTCATGAACAACCGCTTTCCCATAATTAAATGACATGCAGAGAAAAAAATAATTATTACAGTATTTTGCTATAATTGTTAAGAAAACAAATTAAATTAAACAATTGTTATATAAAAATAACACTTCTATTTCTTTCCTTTTTTTTTTTTTTACAATCAAGCACTTCTCCTGTATAAACATGACTTGTTGTTTTTTCAAAAGTGCGTTCTTTAAAAGTCAAGAAGTGTTAGGTGAGATTTTTTAGTCATGAAATAATATCGAATAGATGGCCCCATTTTCCCTTGAATGAAGAGGTAACTTATACAGTTATACATGTGAAAGAATGGAGACCCTATTGTGTGTGTGAAAAGGCCGAAATCTTTTAAGTAACCTCTTAAGTCTTAACAGCTTCCTACCACCAAAAAAAAAAAAAAAAAAACACTCTTAACAACATTGAATTAAAGATTTTTTTTTTAAATTAAACTTTAAACGTACATTTGTATGGTGCGAAGAGAAAAAAAATGTGACTTATTTTAGTATGTTCATATATTTTTATTTATCTTATTCTTTATATTTTTATTTATTTACTTAGTATACTCAAATTTATTCTATGTCAAAGATAACAACCTTTGTCTATCCTTATTAATTAGACTCCTCCTCATGATGCTACAGTTAAAGTTAACTGTAATGCAAGTGTGTCTCATGATCAAATTATGACTAGGTATAGTTGCGTTATCAGAGACTCATATAGGAAGTGAGTTAAAGATTGTCTAGGAATTTTGCCTGAAGGATCTATTTTAAAGGAAGAGCTTTTCACTATTTGGAGAGGATTAACTTTAGTTTGGGAGTGCGAATTTAGGGATATCACTTATGAGACAGACTGTTTAGAAGCCTTCCTCGCTACCCAATCGCTTGGATATTTAGAAATTACAGCAGATAAGAACTTAATCATTAAAATACATCAGGTACTTCAATGGAACTGAAATGCTGAAGTAGTGCTGATCCAGCGAACCGCGAACAATGTGACTGATTTTTTAACTAAAAAAGCTTTGCATAACAAAATTGAGTATATTGAGCTATTAGAGCCAGTGTATGATACGCATAACCTGTTGTGTGATGTACTGAGCATCTTCTCTGAAATTTGTTAGTTTATTTTAATTGTTTTTTTTTAGACATCAAAAAATTTATGCATATTTTTTTGGGTTAATTATTCCTCTTTTGATTCCAATTAATCATTAAATATACCTTTGTCCAACTGAATAATTATCCGAAACTACAACAAATACTACACGCATTATGTATCAAAACCCTAGCTAGAAAGTTTAACAAAAGTAAAGGTTAAAAAAATATATAATAGCTTTTTTTTCCGTCTTGGATCAATCTAGAGACGCAAATGATAAATAATGAAGTTACCCCTTTTGCTTTTTCCTCAAATAATATGTTTAATTAAAATTTTTTATTATGTATGGCACTAGAAGTATACATAGCTTCAACAGGGTAGAAACTAGAAAGTGACTTTTTCTAGTAATTTTTAATGTGCGATAAACTTTTGACAAATTAGGCATGTTAAGCAAAAGACAGAGATTTGAAGTCACTTTATGGTAAAGGCGTGGAGAGGGATATTCTTTTAATCAACTACTAATTTATGTTTCCGAAAATTAAGTGTTGTTTATGCGAAAGTCGGAAAGTGAGGAGAATAATTATGTCTGGATTTCTGTACGTGTAGTTGAAGCTGACGAAATTACATAACAATTCAATAAAGATTCCCAAGCTAAGGTATACTTCTTTTGTCCTCCTCTTTTCTTTAATTTCTTAATTATTTGCTTTGCCTCCATGCATTATCTTATTATTATTATTATTATTATTATTATTATTATTATTATTATTATTATATTCCCAATTTCAGATACATCCCTTCTCTTGTCCAGATATTTTCTTAGTTTCCCATTCAAACATAAGACTGGAAACTAATTCACTTTGAAAACTAAAATTTAATTACGTTTATGCACATCACTTCGATTTGGATTCATCACTTTCAAAAAATTTTTTATATAATTATTTGACTATATTTAACTCTGAGAGTTGCTCATTTTGACTTTGCAGTACTCAAATATTGACACACATTATTAATATAAAAAGTAGTTATTTTTTAGTAAGATATAGTTAAAAATATAACTAATATATACAATTTTTTTCCTATACATAGAAAAATACCTATTATACCCTAACTTTTGTAGAATGATTATTATCAATTTCATTCAACTTTTTTGCGAACAAAAAACAAAAATTGTTAAATTCAACTTATAAACACATCATTGCATATAATATATATATATAATCAATCTAAGAATTAAGACTAGTTATTTTTGTGTGTCTTCATGAGAAAGGACGATGATGATCACAAACTCTGCATAGATAAGAGTTGTAGACCATCATTATTCTCGACAAGAAAAAGAAAAGGGTCTTGTACATACAGCAACTTTGGGAGCAGTATTAATATTGTAGAATTTCTACGACCAAATTGAAAGGCCCTAAGCAAAACCCTGAAATTATGTAACGTCTTGCATCAAACTATGATTGACATGGTCTTTTTCCTTAGTTTATGTCTGCTGAGCCTCTTCTGAATCCAGCATATTAGGAACACATAACAAATGTTACAGTAGCTTCTGTCCACGACTTTATCAACAAAATCATTCTTGTCTTCACGGTCTAACTATTGCCTCCACGCAGGCTTATGACTTCTATTATTAGTACTATTTTTCTTCATAAATATCTATATTTAAATCTTTCAAATTCAACATCAAATTGATTCATACATAATTTCTTAAAAACTATCTGGAATATTAATCCTTTAAGATTATAATTACATCATCGTATATTTATTTGGTGTAACTTATTCTACTAGACTTTTCATTTTTCATTACTTCGAATTTGAAATTTCTCAATGTTAAAAAAAATCATATACTTTCTAACCCATACGACAAAATAGGTTGGAATATAGATTAAAAATAACAATGCTAGGTAATCAAAGGTAAAAACTATAGTCACTCTTTTTATAAATGTTTAAGCCAATAAAAGAAGATATGAACTTATTTGATTTCATATTTAAAAAAAAAAAAAAGGGTAGTACACGCCTGCATGCTATATGCCTATATCTACAGCTTCCAATACTTACTTTTACTTTTTTTTTTTTTCTTCTCTGGATCATTGTTAAGTAATATTCCACCACACTTTTTTGTGTGTATTAATTAACATCAAGCCAATAATTTGAACCTTCACTTCCGCTCTAGCTTCTTCAATCAACCCTAGCGATGAGATAGAAATATTAATATTATTAGGACATACATATAGTCCAACACGATTTATTATTTTAACCAATAATTATAAATATATACAAATATTGGCTAAAAATTTGATAGGACATGCATGTAGTCCAACATAATTTGTTATTTTAATTAAGAATTAATGTATATCTCTGTATATATCATTTGTAATAAAAAAAATATAAATATTAATACAGAAAAATAAAATTTTTATACTGATATTTATATTTTTTCGTGTTAAAAATAATGTATATAGAGATATACAATGATACATATAGCGTTATCGCTTTTGCCTGGAACAACCCCAATATGTATGCAAACATGCATCACGTCACGTAAAATCGTATATTGATATGTATATGTCCATATATATCACACAAAATAAAGGTAAAAACTATAGTCAAGGATATGGCCATGATTGTACTGTCACAATTGTGAACGACAATATATCGATATTCCACGATGCATATGACAGTTATTAATTGCAATATAAATGCACCCATCAATAATCTTAGCTTTGATATGATTCAACTGCAATCAAATTACGACGGACATCATATCTAAAATGTAGCGAGGTTCACGTGGCAATGACACAAAGCTATGATGGAGTTCGAAAAAAAGTTTGGCACCCCAAAGAGAAAATGAGGATATAGGAATGAAAATAAAGAAAGAATGTACAGCAAAGTGGTCTATATGAAAAGTAGGGATAAATATATAGCATAATCAACCCATTAAGTAAGTTTATTGATTAAGTTAATTATTATTTTAACCAACACTTAGTAATATTTAAAATATTGACTAAAAATATTATATAAAACTATTAGACTAGAGGCAACTTCCTGTTAATAAAAACCTAATTCAACATGACCAGTTTTATGCTAATCACAATCAGAATATTACTTAAAAGTATATACATTTTTTAAAAGAATTATGATAGGTGTATACTAAAATCAGCCATCAAATCAGCCACTAGTATACAATATATATTGAAATATAAAATACACATTAAAAATGAGTTAAACTATATATGTATTTTGTATTTCAATTTGTATTATAATTTGGTGGCTGATTTTGGTCTGCAAATAAAATTATTATTTTTAAAAATACACATAAATGCTAAGTTGAAGGTCCATAATATTATAATAATCCCACTAGGCGGTATGCTTTGGGAATAGAAGGTTGAAGAAGCATATATATAAAAATAGAATATATGCTAAAAGTTGAGCGCATAACTAGAAGTCAGAAGGCCTCCTTAACTTCATTTTGTTATTCTATACTCTTTTTTTTTTTTTTTTAATATATACTCTTATTGTTATTATAGGAATGGTGAGGTGCTTATACCTCACTGTTATTTGACTAATTAGAAAATACAAATTATTCCATTCAACATGGATGGGTGTCCCAAAAGAATGCACATGATTCAATTGGGGTATAGGGCATATATATGCCTGGAAAAAAGCTATAACACACCAATTTATGTGATCTCCATACCCAAATAGGTCATTTGTTAAAGACAGATCAACACAAAAGATATTGGTCCCCCCAACCCCACCACATCGTAAAGCAATGTTGGAAAGAAATATACTATTTAAACGTATAAAAGTGATAACATGTGTATAATCTTTTGGTGAGAAATTAGAATTTGGTTTAGAAAAATCATCCATGTATAAGTCTTTTTATTAGTTAAGTTGTATAATAAAATTTGAGGGAGTAAATGAATAAGGGCGATGAAATAATCTTTGTAAAGAATAAACCAATTTATTGAACTTGATTTTAAAAAAAAAAAAAAAAACTTAAATGTATATATCAACCTTCGGTTTATTAAAACAGAATTGCAAGACTAAATTCAAAGGTGATAAAACAATATCAGTAAATCAACTTGAGTTAATCTAATAATTAATTAATTCATGAGTCCGTTTAAGTAAATTTGAGATTCGAATATCTCGAATTCGATATTCAAATCTCGCGTTATACACGTGACAATTCATTGACCAGTATACACGTAGCACTCAATTGTCCAACTTTAAACTCTTAAAAGAATTTAGATTTGCGAGAACTACATTAGTCCTTGCCCAGTTGCGTGGTTGGATTCATGAATACGGCGAAAAAAAAAATGTAGGGCATAGGAGTTTAGGTAAAGGGCGTGTTTCATATGTTAAATAATTTTTCTTACGATTCTTGGAAGAAAAAAAGAAGTAATAAAGTTTCGACCACTTTTTTTTTTAAAGTACTGAAAGTAAAAATCATAATCCAAACAAATGAACAAGCTCAAAATTTTATTTTTTCTGTATTGGTAAGATCATGACAGGAGTGGCAGTGGGGTGGGATGATCTAACTTTGCAGCTTTATAGGTTATCCTCAAAAACTGCTTTATTTTAGTCCTACCTTATGAAAGCTGTAATAACAAATAACCACTACAATTTTCATGGGACCCCAAACATAAACCGAAACCGAATAGTCAAAATCCAGGACCTAACAGGTGTCAATGTGTCATTACCTAATTGGAATGTCCTTAAATATTTCCTCAATTTTCAAATATATCTATGATATAGGATGGACCCAATCTCCTCCATTGATAAACAATTGACATTGGTGGCTCAAAATTATAAACCCTATCTTGCACAGAAACACTTGCTTTGGATAGATAGAGCCCTTAAGTTTTTCAACTCTTTGTCAAGTACAAAGCAAATTCCAACTCTTGGGATGTTGACATCTTAAAAAAGAAGAGTTTAACACTTTAATGCATATGCCATATGCGTTGCTTCTAGATAGCCTTATCTTGGAAAACCATAATAAAATTGATACACATCATACCACAAAATTGAATAAACATTACCCAAAGTTGACAAGTTCAACTAAATAAGGTCCTTCCTTCAAAAGTGGGTAAGAAAAAAAAAGCTATATATATATAACAATATCACATATACTACAACAAAAATTACAAAACTAATTGAAAAAGTGAAGCTAAAGGGAAAGCAGACCAAACCGGGTGATGGTTCTTTCTGTGAGGCTTGCTAGTAGTGGAGCAATTCTTGGGAGGGTAGGGTAAGTTAGAGTGCCAAGAATGAACCAATTGAAGCTTAACAGAGCCACAGCATCTGAAGCAGGCTTGTTCTTTATGTTGCCAAAGAATTGCACCACACTCTTCAATGACATGCCTACTACAGCAAACAGAGCTACCACAAGAGGCATGCATGGATCTTTGGCTTGCCACACAGTCAGTCCAACCACAAGAGATAACACAGCGCTGAATAATGATTGCGAAAGCGCCATGTCACGCCGGCAATTCAGCACTTCGCTCACTTCCACATCTTTAACTTGTGGAATAGCCGCCCCGGATTTTAGAAGTTTAAGCAAATCATTGGTACTACTTGTTCTAGTGTTGTCATGTTCCCAAATGTCTTTTGATATTAGAAGATCTTGGAAGGCCAAGATATGTTTACCGCCGTCGTCATCGGAGTCCTTCGAGCTCCAGTATGCTGAGCTCTTACCCTGAATTTCTTTGAGCCGGTGATTCTCCTTCATTTGATCCAGCAACTATCAACACAATATGGATATGAATGGCATTGTTCAGTACGTTATTGTAATCAATTACTCTGTTATACCAAGGAAGTGATGTGAAGTGATGTTACCTTTTTCTCTAATTTTTCAATTTTGGCAACGGCCATATCTTGCTCCTCTTCAAGCTCGGATACTAGTAACTCCATCATTCTCCGTTCTTTCACAGCTATCTGGAGATGTTCTTCAAGTTCCTTATAGTCCTGCAGTAGATTCTCTAGATCGATCTGCATTTGTTGCAGTTTGTGTTCTAGCTGCAACAAATTACAAAGATTAACTATGATCAAGGTTGGTAATGTACAATTTGTGGCCAATATAAATGAGTTAGCTCTCAATTTGAACCCTTAAGTTTTACTCTTAGGAACTTCCATCACTCATACATTAATGTCATGTTGATATAGATGACAGAGATATCACGAATGACATTTTATGAATAGCACTCAAATTGTATTGAAACGACGTCGCTCCAAGGAATATTTAGGATTAAAAGTCAAACAAAAGTTCCCACTACATACCCTTAAATTGATATGTTTTAACCCAAATGAGGCTAAAATGAAGTATATCTCTAAACTCTGGTGACTAAACGGAGTTAAGAAAAGAACTTGAGTATTCAAGCAGCAAATTGAGAATTAAATCCAATATAATATAAGTGGTATCATGCAGATTGCAAAGGGATGATGAATTAGATGAAAACAAAAACCATACCTGTCTCTCCCTATGAAAGGTGTTGACGATTCTGGCAGGTAGGAAGACAAGGCCAAATGTCCATGATATAATTCCCAAAACTATATTTATGTTGAATGTAATTATAGTCCTGATGAACTCCGTCCAAGTATATATTAAAAGCAGTGTAATTCTGATGCCAAAGAAGCACCCCAATTTGAATAGAGAGAAAGGCCTTGTTACCAACACTAACATGTTACCCACTATCTCAGAAACGAATCCCATTGGGTGAGATCTCTCTAGCTAGCTCCCTTACATGTTCAATACTTATTAACACTTGATCATATCCATCATCCTGAAAATTCATTTTATTCATTAATATTAAAAGGGTCTGAATTGACTGAACATGTATGTACCATTGGCATATTGCAATTTGGAAGAAAAGGAAACTCAAATCCTCTGCATGTCTAAGAAGGAAACTCATTCACTCATGAAAGTTCATTATATTAATTAGCACATTATTAATTAATTACACTGATATCTATTTCTTATTGAACCAAACAGCTAGCTTCAGAGAATATATAGAATATGCAAACTAAACTTGATGATACCAAAACAAAATAAAGAAGACATAACTAATTAGAATTTACAATTTAGTATAAGAATCAAAAGGAAAAAAAAGGAGAGATTAATAATAATCCAGTGGCAAGAAGAGAGTGAGACTTACAAGTTACAATGAGCATGCAAATGGGAAAAAAGGGGTGACTGAGACAGGGAAATCAGAAAGCCACTTTCAATCTCCAAATATCAAATCAACTCAAACTCAGCTCCAACTCAACTCAACTCCAACTCAAGTGTGGACTAAACCATTTGCTAAGTAAGAGTTTCACTTTGAAAGGACTGCATGCTGCATACGTGGCACTGGAAGCGTTTTCGAATTGCCACGTACACTCTATGGATATATATCTCTTATCTTATATGACTTATGCTACTACTTTACTCTTTACACTTTCATTTATTTTTCAAAGTATTATTATATTCGACATTATCATTTAAATTACCAAGAAAGAAAAGAAAGAATACCCATATATAAAATGAATTGTATCAATAAAAGTACCTACTATCATGGAGTAATATTGGAATAAAAAATGTTATAAGATTAACCACATGCGAAATATTGTTTTTGGCGACTTAGAATTATGAAACTTTAGAACTTGATTTTATTCAATAACAATAAATAAATAAATATGCATAAAAATGATGTTTTTTAAAAAATATTGAGCACAGAAGATTGAAATTAAAGAAAGTAGGGCAGAGTCAAAGTTGAGATACGTGTCCCGTTGGGGATCTAATGAGTGTCCGCGTTAGAGGTATTTCAAAGCTTTTTTCTTTCTTGGGAATTAAGGATAAGGTTTTCTTTTCATTCTTCTTTTTTTTTTTCTTGAAATAAATTAAATTTTATGAACAAATCTTTTGGTTTTGGTAGGAACTTCAAAGAATAAGCCAATAAGGCCAAGCGGCAAGCCATGTAGTCTTGGGCTTCTTATGGGTCTAGGTGTCTAGGTCTAGCTATTTGAATTTGTTGATTAATAGCTTGAGGATTGTGCATAGCTTTTGTTATTGTTCTCTCTATTTCCTTTTAATATCTTTTTTTTTTTCGGATATTAATTCTTTATTTTTAGTTGTCTAACATTTTTCATAAATAAAATTACCAAATTAAGAATTCAATTTTGGTTAATTAGTAGTTAATTTATTAGTCCGCTTAAGTAAGTATC
Source organism: Stylosanthes scabra (assembly GCA_036250425.1). Lineage (NCBI taxonomy): Eukaryota > Viridiplantae > Streptophyta > Magnoliopsida > Fabales > Fabaceae > Stylosanthes > Stylosanthes scabra. Next base: position 51,610 of record JASCZI010151249.1, read on the forward strand.
GAAAATTTGAATATCAGATTCCTAAAAAATTAATTCTAAACCTGAATTGATTGATATCCGAGAAATTTTTTTATTTTTATTCACGTCGAGCCGCTAAATCGTACAAAACCATAAAAAGAAATCACCAAATTGAGTAGCAGGGATTGATGCATAAACATAAAATGAGCAGTTGACAAACTTTGTTTTATTCGGTACAAATAATGATGAAGAATATTTCCCTTTTGCAAGATATATGATTAAAGGCACAAGCTTTCTTCACAATACATAGAAGCCTTACAATTATACAGGTCTATTTAGCTAGCAGGATTTAAATAATAATCCCCAGCTATATAAAAAGCATAGAGAATCTAAAAACATCTCACTGAAAATCGGTGAATAGATTATTATTATTATTATTATTTTGATTTGGAGGTGCAATAGTGATTGTGAATGTAACTCCCATTCAAGGGATGAAACTTGAGTTTACAATCAAGGAAGCACCAAAACTTAACAGAACCAATCAAAGGCCCTATCCTCCATTGGGTCCTAGCATTACCCTTAAAATCAAAGCTCGCCAAGTTCAGCTTCCAAGAATCAGTAACCGCCTGCATTTGCTCCGGCGTCAACGGTATCGCCGACGATTGAACAAAGTAGTTAAGAAACTGGGAACTGTTTTTGGCCACGTCAAATGGGTCAGCAATCATGGTTGCTACGGGTTGACCTTGGAAGCTAAGGTTGAAGCCTATGTCAGAAAATGTTGCATGAGCTTTCATGTTTTCGTTTTGAGCCATGACTTGGATCCGGAGTTGGGTTTCCAAGATTCCGGTGTAGTCGTTTCGGAAAATCTCTAAGCGAGCATTTGTGACGCTTAGGGTGGGTACCCTTGGCCGGATTAGTATGTACCCTGCAAAGACTACGATCCCGGCAACGATCACAGCTAGGGCTATGATCGTGCATATGATTGCTAGTAGCCATATTAAAGGGTTTGTGTGGCTTTGTCTCCCAACATGGAGCTTTCTGTTATGGTACTTTGTGGCGCCATGATGGTGATGGCCTTCGAGGCCGCGGCGGTTGTGGTTGTGGCTGTGCCCTGACTCCGGGGGGACTGGCTGCATGGAGATCAGTGGTAAGGACAAAAGAATCAAGAATCAAGATCAAGCCATTTGAGGGGGTGGGGTCTATGGCTTTATGAGTTATAAGAGAGGGATGGGGTTTGGGAATGGTAGAAGAAGAGGTATAGTGGTGAGGAAATTTGGGTTCCTTAACTCTAATTGGTGGGAAGGTTTTGGTATCTTCTTTTCCTGGGTTTAAAGCATTTGGTTTGTGTGCTGATTTTGTTGGAGGTAGCTACGTATGTAGTATAACGCATATCTACAACTAGGTATCTTTTGGTTTGATATGTATATGATCATGGGATGGGAAAAAGGAAAGGAAAAGGAAAAGGAAATGCCAAACTTGTATTGCCAAATACCAACTCTGTTGTTGCCCTTTTCCAGCTTTCAATGTTGAAACCTTAAATCAGGAATGTGTTGGATATGGTTCAGTCATTTTTACTTCCTGAGTCTTTTTATTTTATTTTATTATGGAATCTTCATTTACTACTTAGTAGTTGTTACATTTAGTGAGTTTACCATTTAAATTAAATTAATTATACTTTATTGGCTTATTAGTGTATTACAAACAGCAGGGCTTCACGTCAAGGTAAATAACCTATCAATTTTTTTTTTTTTTTGTTGGTATTATCAGTTATTTATTTATTTATTCCCAAAGTATCCCAATTTAACACGCGAAAGACCAAAAATACGTGTAGATCCAAACACTAAAAAATAAATAAATTCAGTTTTTTTTTTTTACACATGAGGCCCTAAGGTAGTAAGGTTCCCTTTATTTGGGGTAATTGCAACCATTAAATTATGGGCTGCATGTTACAACGATAAACAAATAAAGAATGAAGAAATAGCGCCCTCTTTGACAAAAAATCCAGGGTCTCAAGGCCCAAAAATGGGACAAAAAGAACACAAAATAAAGAAGCTGAGTGACATTTGTGGAGTGATTCTAGAGCTTCATGAATCATGGGAACAAGGCATGCAATGTGGAGCAACTCAGAGATTGCGTTTCCCTTTTCATATGACAAGTGACCCAATACTTCATGGTATGGACTGTGGAGTCATCCTTAGCACCTCCCAAATGATTGCTATTCTATCATATTTCGTATTCACACGTATCAAGTATTTACATAACAAAAAAAGAATTCTTATTTGTGTTTTTTTTTTTTTAAATGTGAAATATTTATGTATTTGTGCATCACTAGAATATTACCCAATGCTTTTTTTTTTTTTCAATTTAAATTAAGAATTTAAGATACCACATTAGCACAGTGAAGCCTGTAAGCTAGTAGCAAAAACTTCAATTCTGTTATTTTTACACTTCAGTTTTTTTTAATGCCCCATTAATACTTAACTTTTATAAAGAATAATATTTGTACACTAAATAAAATTAAATTACAAAACTTTATAAAAGTAATAATTATTTTATTCAAAAAAATGAATTATAATAATATTGCTTAGTATTTCAAAACAAATTTTTATATTTTATTAATAACGAATTTATCTAATATTTTGTAAAATGGGAAATCAATTGTAATTTTTTTTTTCTAAATTTGAAACTAATTTAGTTAAAACACATTTATTTATGAACGGTTAAGAAATAGAAAAAAAAAAAAAAAACTGGAAAAGAAAAAGAAAAAGGAAGGAAGATATTTTAGATGGCGATAGGAAGAGATAGAAAGGAAAGAGAAGAATAAGTTAAATTCCAGATGGAGTTGTTAACCTCCGTCAACGTCTCAGTCTGAGTCTCAGCCTCACACACTCGCCACTTGTCTCCCTTCTCTGCTTCAAACACAAACCACGTCCCAAATTCATTGAATTTAACTCTTCGTTCCTCTTCTTAGACCAATTTGTCTCCGATCATTTTCCACCTCTGAAAATGAAGCTCTATCAAACATTCATGAGAAGACCATCTCTTACTACCGTACCTTCAATATCCAACTCTAATGGAACCACCACCAGGGTCTCTGTCTTCCGCTGCCGCCAGCCTCGTCCTCCTCATCATCAACCTCTTAGATTCATTCCCACCTGTTCTTGCACCACCTCCTCCGCGGGACCCTCGCCACGTGTCGCTTCCAATCCTTGCTTTGATGTCAATAACAAAGAGTTACAACAAGAACAACATGAAGATCTCGAGGCTCGAATTGAGAAGGTAATATAATCACCAAGTTTTCATCACCAGCATTGACTAATTCTTAGATAGCAAATATTAACTAACTTTAGTGTTTAGGGTTAGGGTTTAGGGTTTAGAGTTAAGGATTTATGATTTAGGGTTTAAAATTTAAAATAAATATAAATTAGCTAATGTTTTGAAAAATGTTGGTTACCTAACATTAGCAATGAATGAAACTTTTGCAGGTGATATATAGATGCCGCTTCTTTGCCAGTCTTGGTGTCTTTGGCTCTTTAATAGGATCTTTCTTATGTTTCATCAAGGTACATATCTTAATATCTATATCTGTGTTTAATTAATTAATTAATTAATTTCAGATATTTTATTCACTTACTTAGTTATTCATCACCATGCAGGGCTCCACAGTTGTTGTAGAGTCCTTTTCTTCATACCTTGTAGACCGCACTAAAATTATCCAAATGCTCATAGAGGCTCTTGGTCACTCACTCAATCAATCTCTTCTTTGACACACCATGTCTTTTAATTTGTGTCTATGTTTCTAACTTGTTGTTATTGTTGTTGTTGTTGATGTAGATGTGTATCTTTTAGGAACAGTGATGCTGGTGTTTGGAATGGGTCTCTATGAGCTCTTTGTCAGTAATCTTGGTAGTGCAAGCTCTAAGCCTGATCAAGATCCTTCTCAAAGATCAAATCTCTTTGGCTTGTTTGTTCTTAAGGTGCTTCCTTTTTTGCCCCACATTCTCATCAACTGCTTAGCTTCTACATCTTCTGCATTTACACCATTCGAAACAAAAACAGAAAACATTATTCGCTCAATTAAATTGTAGGCAGAAGATTGCAGCTGGGTTTAGATTAGTTTTCTTTGATTAGCACTAACGAATTAGGATCACCGGTGTAAAAATCTCTAGCTGTTTTGCAGTATTGCAGAACAGAACAAAGAAGAAATGAAGAGAGAAAAATGAATATTGATTTCTTGAGTTGCAAGATAAAATTGTTTAGAATGGAAGGTTCACCAATACAAGACTAGTGCTCTGCCTTATATGTTAATGAACTGCAAACTAACCATAGAAAGGAACCTAACTATAACTAACTCAACTAACTACTGGATCATGTGGCAGTTGAGAAGTTAGTTACAGAATTCAGCATACCGTCATACTTTATGAGGAGTATGGCATTAGAAATGTTGTCTTCTTGTTCTTGTGTTCTCTTCTTGATCGACTCCATCTAACGGAATAAGACTTGGTTAATTTTGTATAAAGACAAAAGGATTATTGAACTCCTCAACAGGGTTTACGGTTTAGGATTTATGGAATATGTTGCTAGGGATGTCAAGCTATGCTTGATGAGTATAATTTTTCCATTTTTCTTAAACAAGCTCTGTCTCTGTTGTTTTTATCAGGAGAGACCAAAATGGCTGGAGATAACAACCGTGAATGAACTGAAAACTAAGGTTGGGCATGTCATAGTGATGCTGCTTCTGATTGGTCTCTTTGACAAAAGTAAAAGAGCTGCTATACAAACTCCTCTGGATTTGCTATGCTTCTGTGCTTGTCTCTTTCTTTCTTCTAGTTGCCTCTTCTTGCTGTCTAAGCTCAATGAGGCTAAGTGATTCTCAGATATAACTTTCAGTTTCCACATTTGGCAGAAAAATAAAGAATATACAAAGTCATACATATATACATGTATGTCTACGGTATACTCATAAGTAACAAAGTTAGGCGTCCTTGTCTTCACTGATATTATGTATATAACTAAAACTATGTATTAGTATAATTGATATATTTGGTATTTTGAATACTTAAATGTATATGATACATTAATTCAATGATGTATTGAAAAATGACCGTAAATATAGATTTTGTTAAACTTCTTAGAGACATTGAAAATGCTCCTCAATCTTTCACTGCGCTGTTTTTAGCGTTCAGGGCATATAGAATGTAGTGATTTTCTTTCCTAATCATCTATTATTGACTATTATATTCTTTGGGTGACTGTTAATTGAACACCCCGTTGACTATTATATCTTTAGCTGGGTTACATGTATTATTATATATCTTTATACATTTTATACATCTCATTTACAACATGAAAAATGTAAACATTAACACAGAAAAATTTACAAAATATGTGAATGCATCATACGATAACATAAAAACAGTTATGTATGGCACATAAATAGTCTACCTTAATACAGAAATTAAAATAGAAGACAATGGGTATATAAAAGAAGACAAGTGATATATGGAGGTGTATAATGATACACATAGATTAATTTATTATTTCTTAAACTTGTACCTTAGTATAAGCAAGTATATTAAATATCTGAATTACAAGAAAAATTTTGTTAGGTAAATAATAAAAATTCAGTTAACATCCTAAATTAGATGTTTTTTTTTTTTTTTATGTTTTGGATATTCATTTTCTAAAAAATTACAAAATAGAAAAATATAAGAAACCTTCACATGTGAGCCAATAAAAAATTATGGATGATAATTTTATATTTTGTAGATGATAATTTTTTTAATTTTAGATGATCACTTATTTATTGATTTTCTAATTGACTCCTTAATATTGATTTTGTAACATTACTTTTACAAAATTATTTACTGCTTTTTTGTTAATTACCTGTAGTTTCTTTTATGTGACAAATATAAAACACTTATTTATTTTCGCTACAATTTAGCATTCGTGGATAAATTATCGTGACTAATTAATTCCATTGTTTATGTCACCAAAAAAAAAATTCCATTGTTTATGGTAGTGAATAAGTAAGCAATTGATGATGCTGTATTATGGTGACAAAGTTACTAAAATCCAATTAGTAACACCGTTATCCTCAAATGGGTCACACCTTTTGTTTCATGCGTACATACCAGACACGAAAATATTAAAATCCAATAATCTATGATTATCAAGTAAGTGACAATGGCTGTGGCTTTTCCTCTGTACCATGTTTAATTTGAGTGGCCATCAACCTTCTGTCATCTTAATAATTATTTAAATTTGTAGCATCACCCATAAGTGTTTTTTAATATTTGCTCCTCAACCTTTAGGTGGGATTTCTTTTTCAGATATTAATGTTTTGAGATTTATAACGCAGTTTTTTTTTAAAGGAGTAAGACGTACTCTTTTCTAGATATTGTGCCTTTCTTTTCCAATTTTGTTTTTTTTAACAAATTTTTTTAAGTCATAGAAATTCTAATAGAAAAAGTACATAAATAATTAAAACACATAATTATTACTTAAATTTACATTGAATTGTTAAATAAACTATGGCGGCTAACTGTAACTTTTTGTACATTTGTGGGCTAGTATTAATGGAGTAATGATAAGTAATTATAGCCCAAAAATTATTATATTTAATTTAATATTTATAATTTTATATAAATAATATACGTAATTATATATTTATAATACATTTAATTCAATATTAATTTATAAATTAAAATAAAAAATCATGACTAGTTATGATTAAAAAACATACGAATATCAAACTTTTTCCTGCCAATGAATGTTTAATTTGTTTGTATACGACTATAGTGTTACTAATTCATCAGCGGTGGACCTCCACCCACTAGCTATGACATACATGTCACAGTATATTGTCACTACTAAGTACTAAGACACTAATTAAGTTGAATACTAAATAATTAAGTTGAATACATCTATTAAGTTGAATACATGTCACAGTATATTGTCACTACTAAAACACTAATTAATATGTTGAATAATAAATTAATAATAATTAGTGTTGTCAAAGGAACTAAATTAGTCAGAGATATGATCGGCTATTGATGGGGACATAACGTGGGACTTCATTTCTTTCATAATATATTCTCTCATATCTCTAAGTTGTCTTTGTGTTACTTTTTCTTTAATTAATTAATTAATTAATTTCCCGCACTCACTTGTGCTGCAAAAAACACAAACACAATGCGTCTTATCAATAAATAAAATATACATAACCATATATTATAAGAAGCATTTTAATGATATCAATAATATCATGATGTATGAAAATCCGTGATAATGTTAAAATTAGTTCTCGAAAGATATTGCATCATTTAAATTAGTACCCGAAAGTTTTTATTAGTCGTATTAATTCCTGAAAGATATAATTTTCAATCAAATTGATCCTTCTACCAATCAGATGATGACACATCATCTTTAAATGTCACATGTCACGAAATGATTGGATGGCGTATTATTTATCAACCAATCACTTTGTAACACATGTCATTTAATTGGTAGAAGGATCAATTTGACTAAGAATTATATCTTTCAGGAATTAACATGACTAACAAAATCTTTCGTGGACCAATTTGAAGAATACGATATATTTCAGGGACCAATTTGAACATTAACCCATGAAAATTTAGTAATTGTATTAGTTGATTATAAAAAAAAAATGAAACGTTAATAATTAGACAAGCTGCAAGAAAAAATGCATGGTTCTTGAGTTGATGAGTTTTGAAAGAAAACCAACGGGTGCTAACACAAAAATTTATGTAATTATTCTGAAAATGTGTCCACTCATGTAAACAAGGTTAAAATAGTTTTTATACAAAAATTATAGATGAGATGTGAACATATATATATTACATCAAATAGTTTAGTCAAATATATAACTTTAATTTTAACTATCCTTAATTAGTTATCATCGCAACATAAATACTACTCTAACTTTCTTTACATGAATAGTTACTTTTGATAATTGAGGTCCCATTGTGTTATCTTAAGCTTGGATTTAAATGAAAACAATAATAAATGGCCATCAGAAGATGATGAATAATTCTATATAAAAAGAAAGTAAAAATATTTTTTCAATTTGCAGTGAATCTTTCTCCCCTTTTTTTTTTTTAAAAAAAAAAGGACTTACTAGGTTAGCTTTCATTTTGACTAAAATCTCATAATTCAAACCATCAAATATATCAATCAGTTATGATAAATTATTTTTTGAAATTTAAATAATAATAATTGGACTCTGATTTTTATTGACGTGACTTTCATTAGATATGTAATGATTAAATAATGTGTCAAAAATTAATTTTATTCAGAATTGACATCCTAAATTGAGTCCAAAATTAATTTTTGCTACATCATTTAACCATTATATATTTTACAAGATATTTGCTCAAATTAGATAACGTTCAACGTAAATATCTAACAGACAATTTAGCCTTTTTCTTTTAAATAAATGTGAGATTTGTAATATATTCTCTTCACGCATATAAGAATGATAATCTAAAACGTGAACAGAAATAAGTGGGTGACTCAGTAATATTTAATTGAATAGACTTTAATATAATTTTAGAATTGAAATTAAGTAAATTTAACTCAATCTAAAAAATTAGTTCATATATAGAGAAATACCTCACATTTACAAAGGCTATATCTTAATAGACGTGCGCCTTGTAATATATGGGACTTGTAATATACGTTTGCCAATAAGAGCTTTGCTTAAATGATTAGACTAATAAGCGTGGTTCTCGTACTTATTAGTCATTTGTTGGTGAGGAAGGATATTAGAAAAGGAGAAAATAAAGCAAAGGAAATTAATAAAGAATCGTATTGCTTTTTAATTCTAGTATCATTGAACATTAAAAATTAAAAATATTTTATAGTGACGAAACAGGGTCATGTAGCAATATATTAACCATTATTAAGAACTGAGTTTCACTGCAAGAATAACAAGCATTCTGAAAAAGAGATGTTCTTCGTGTGCTTTTTTATGACTAATTTGGTGAGTATATATCAAACATAATAAGAATTTTTCTTTTAATTCTTTAATAAGTAATTAAGTACTCTATAAGTGGACTTAATTATTAACCAAATCCTATAATAATAACAAATAACAAATAAAAAATTAAACAAAATTATTAAGAAGCTATTATATCGCTGTTGGAAGAATCTAAAGCCTTGTTGTAAAGCAAAGTTGAGGAAACCTAGGTTTTCAGCATAAAGATCCTACCTGGTTACGATATTAATTATTTCCTTTATTATTTTATATTTTTTCGCACCACTCGTATGGTAGTGGAGAGCACAAATTCAGAGAAACAGGTAACTAAGGAAGAAACCAAATCAAATACTGACATTTATTAAAAAAAAATTGTGACAGAGAGAATTAATTTATAAATTTAATTATAATTTAATATTTAAAAATAAAAAATTTAATAATAAATGTTATTTTTTAAAAATAAAAAATATAATTTTTTTATGTAAAAATTATATTTATAATTAAATTTATAAATTAAATTTCTAAATATTTTTTTATAAAATAATAAGATTAGGGCTTATGTGTCTTCCTCAATTCCCAATCATGGCATGAGCCCCTCCTTAAGGCTTAGGTGTGCGTACCTACCTAGGACGGACTATCTATTAACCTAGTACCCATAGCAGACAAATTAAAGTTAGCTTTCATAATTATTTTTAAATGTTACACGAGAAAAGGATGGCCAATCTCTTTTTTAATATGATGTGCTATTCAAATATAATTATTTATATATGTATATATTTTATTAATTCAAGTTTTTGAAAAAGAACGGTTTTGTGATGAGTTTAATTTAAGAGTTAAATCTTTCTGAAAATTATTTATTTTTTTAATAAATTTTAAATTTTCTAACAAAATAAGTTAAAAGTAAATTTTTAATAAAAAAAATCATTATTAACTAAATAAAAGTTAGTTCCATATATATTCTTTAGATTACTAATATAAATATGAAAATAATTTTAATTTTAATTATAATGGTATGATGCAAAGAATTGTTCATGACTTATTAGCCTTATTGATTTTTATATATCTTTTTTTGTTAAAAATGTAAACTGACAAATAAAGACGCAATATCACTATAAATTTAAATAATTTAATTTGAAAAATTATATTAGTAGTGATTCAAATAAATAATATTTCTGACTTGACTAATTAATAACTACTAGCCACCCATATATACGCGAGTGAAAGGGGAAAAAAAAAACTACGTGAATAAATTCTACTGACCCACAACTCATTTGTTTATCATTGAATTTGGAAGATTGTATCTTTGGCTATTGATCTTCTTCTCTAAATTAGGTAATCGTATTTTCCAACATGAACCATAAATGGAGTGAACAATAATATTGCACTTCTTCAATCAGAGAGGAGAAATGGAGAATAATCTATAATCAATTCGCAAACAACTCTCCAAATTTTAATTTCGTTTCACACTCATCTCTTGAATTGAAGAATGTGTTAGTTATAACCCAATTAACATATCGAAATAAAGTTATTTTAAAGCGGAGGAAGTATAATTTTTGTGATAAAAATTTTAATTTAATAAAAAATTTAAATTCATTATTTCAAAACTCACATAAAATACATAAATTCAATTTAATAATCATGAAAAAAAAATTATATTATCAATATCAAAATTAAATTTAAAAATATTTTCATGCGATAATCAATTATGTGAAGTGTGGCCGGTACAATGAGTATTTCATATAATTTATAACCCGATTGAATTTATCTTCCCAGTTAAAATACATTATCATCGTAACCAACTAACTGCTTTTTGAATTTTTACTCAAGATCTAGACTACTAATTAATAATTTAACAAAACACAAAGTAGCAGCTGTTAAAGCCAACTTCTCTTAGTGTTGTCTAATCACGATTGAAATGCCCCCTTTATTTTTATTTTAAATAAAAAACACTTTATTAGTGAGTATCCTACTAATGAACGGTTTTGAGGAAAATACTTGAAATTGCATTGTGAAGAAATAGGTGCTGGCTGGAATTACTTGATATAGAAAATATTCCATTCCTTAGTTCTTCATTCTATTAAAGGGAATGTGATTGATATTAAAGAGACATTACCATGTGCATTAACTCTTATTTAATTTACATGTTGAAGGGTAACGCACGTGGGACCTTAGCATGTAACCTTGTTAAATAGCTTATTAGAATACCCTCAAACCATCACAATTCACAAGCTAATTAGAAGCTCTCTCTTGAGTCTTACTGAAGAGAACTATCATGTTAAGGTTTATTATTATTCTCCTCCTTATTATTGTTGTCCAACACAATTTCTTAGGTTTTGTGGTAGGGTCAAGGGTTTTAGTAAACCTTCATTCACCACCACCAACATCGCCATGGCCAGAACAACAAGAACCTCCTCCTTCTTCTTTATCTTTAATGTATACAAGAAATGATGATAAAGATTGTGAAGGTGATGCTTTTCGACCAACAACTCCTGGCCATAGCCCCGGTGTGGGACATCAAACACCACCATCATGCAATGACTAGCTACTCCTTCACCCAATTCAATATTATTATTTTAATTTCGGCTTCAACCTAGATTATACATGTATTTTCATTTGGGTTTGATGAATTATTATTATTATTGCTGAAATGGTATTTATACTCATTAAAATAATGCTATCTACACATCTTTTTAACAAATCTTTACACCCGTATAAAAATACTGTTATTATTAATTAATTATATTTTAGTATTCAAAATACAACAAATACAGTTAACAAATAAGTCAGTTACCGTATTTTTAAAAGGATGTCAATTTGATGTTTAATAAAAAGATGTAGAGATAGCAGGACTGTACTCATTATTGTTTCGGGATATAATAGTAGACACACAATAATCAATTTCAAAAAGAAAATTACAAGCTGATGATTATGGGACTTCTATCTTGTTTTCCCTTTTTTTAAGACTAGTGACTTTTTTTCCCTTTATTATTATTATTATTGTGTGTCTAAATAAATCTCTAAATTAAATGAGTACAAAATAACACTTTCTTTTTGGTTTATTTTGATTTTTTTTTTTTGTTTTTTGCCTTCTAATAATGATGATTGAAGGAAAAAAAAAAAGGGGCTATGGATGGGTCAAATTATTGTTATTTAATAGCTTGGTAGTGTTTTGCTTTGAGAATGGAAATAGATATATATCTAAGCTGATTATGGTGTTTGATGTTAGATTTATGTCATCATATTGACACACCATGATTTGCAATATAAGTATTTGGAAGCAATATATACAAATCATAAGTTTTTATCTTATATATTATTGTTGTCTTTCTTTTCAATAAGTACCCTTATAGTTCCAATTTCCCATTCAATTCTTTTAATTAATTGATGAAATTCTCACTTGAATTTTGGAAACTGGCACGTTAATCCCTTTAGGAGGAGTAGTGATCATATTTACAAAATTATATTTTATTAACAAAATTACTCTTAGGTTAAAAAAGAAAAAGAATATCATTAGATTTTTTTATTTTTCATGATATATATTATCAGAGTTTGACCTTGACTATTAGATTGCCGCGTGCATAAGATAGGACTTGAACTCCCAATATTTTCTTAAGCGAATTAGGAAATTAACCACCACACCAATCCAAATTAATTAGATTATCATCATAGTAGTCATCTTAAAATAGAACAATATATTTAGTGTTTTTAAAATAGCATATAAAAATAGCAACTGATGAATGGTGGTCCGGTGAATGGTGATGGTGATAGCTGACAGTGCTCCGCCCATTTTCTGGCGGTGGTCTGACAACCTTCTTACTATGATCCCAACTCCTTTAAAATTCTCCTTCTCATTTTCAAATTCTTCAAATTTATGTTTTTCATTTCATTTTAATTAATTTATTAATTTTTCTTAATAATTTGTTTTAGAAAATATTAAATATGTAATATATTACTAATATACTAAATCTTTTAAATTAATTTTTCTTACCTATTTTAAAAATCTTAAACTCTATCATTTTCCATCCTTCTCTTTACAACTTGCAAATATATCCTAATATGAATATATAATATGATAATTAGAAAATAATTTCTTAATTATCATATTATATATGGTTTAATTACTCTACTAATTTCTACATTTTTATTGAATTTTGAATTAGGTTCTTGTATATTTATATATTTTTTAATTAGGTTTATGCATTATATCAAATTTTATAATTATGATTATACCCTCTTCCAATGAAATATACTGTTATATTTAACATTTTTGTTAATCAAATATAATTAAAAATTTAATAAAATTATAAAAACCAATAGACTAAGTTAATCATTATATATTATTCTTACCATATTCTTAGTCATTTGAATGATGCGAATTAATTTATTCATTTTATATCGGAAAAATATTCCTCTTCTGCAAAGAGAATTCAACTTTTTGTAGAGAAGTGTATGATACTATGAATAAAATTGAAACAATTTTTGTTTTTGAGAATGCAACTTTCTATGAATGTATTTTTAGACCGTTAATTAAATAAGGAATCTTACATTTCCAATCATATAATTTTTTTTAATGTAAAGCTACTTGGAAATTAACACATTTTTTGAAAGTTTGTTTGATTTATATTTTTATTTTAATAGATTTTAAATTATTTTCTCTTCACCACCTTATGTTTGTCAACATGGCTTATGCCCTCGGATGATCAAACCTAATTGTGTTTAGTTCTTCTTGTTTTTTTTTTTGTTTTACCGTTATTCTATATGTCTATGTGCCGGTTGCTCGGTTATATATGAGTTTCCTTGTATCTAATTACTGTATTTTATCTTTTTTTTTTAATTAGTAGTAAATATATTTCACCAGTTACGTACAGAAAACATTTCTTCCTTTTCATATTCTAATGAAAATTCATGAAAATTGATAAACTAAAGCGTAAAGAGTTTTATACCTTCCTCTAATTAGATTTACATATTTATATAATTTTTTAAATAATAAATTTTAAAATGAATTATTTTTACTAATATAATTTTACAGTAGGAATGCATAATATTAAATTTAATATTTTAATGTACAAAAATCCTGGGCTTGCTTTGGTCAAGACGCCATATCTTCTTCCATAACAAAAATATGCAGCTTGTCTGATTTCTTTAGCATTTGTCCTTTTTTCAATCATGGTATGTACTAATACTGAAGAGCACTTTGATGCCGCAATTGATCATAACAATTTTTTAAATAAAAAAAAAAAAAGAAAAAGAAAGTGAACGAACATTAGTAATTAATCAAAGCTTTCTCAGCAGAGAACGGTTGCATTGTTGATTCTGGATAGACATATTCTTAAATCTTAATACAAAAGATAAACGCGCACGACATTAATTATTAGTTATTTAATTGGAACCACTGCCTTATTTATTTTGTTGTTAATTTATTATATCAACAAGCTGTAGTGGACCACTTTGAGTCTGTTAATTTTTTTCCCATTACTTTTATGAGATTAGCTTAGTCCAAATTAAAAATGATTTTGACAATCGCAATCCCTTTTCATAGGTCATATATATTCATCATTAGACACCAAAAGAAAAATATATAATTATCATTTAATAATACGAAGTGGCAACTTATTCATAACTAAAAAAATAGGATCACCTATTATTTGTTATATGCATAACCCCCCAAAGATTATTACACGCGTCAATACTTCAATACATATATATGTTTTTATTTCATTTTTAATCATTTATTTACTTTTGCTTTTAATTATTCTCTTAATTTATTAATTGTTATTATTTTTCTTTTTTGTAGGTTATAAAATTATTTTAAAAAATGAACGAACGATCGGAAAAATGTTATAAAATTATTTATTCCAAAAATATAAGTGGTTGTTACAAAATTAAATGAACATTTTATTTGCAATACTATAGAACTTGATGATATAAAATAGATTTTGTATATGGAGAATTAATTAACCACGGATTTAAATTCTGACTAATGGGTTGCTAGTTTATTGCGTATATAAATGAAATTTGAGTTTTCGACATTTGTATAAGCGGAACACTAGATGGATTCAAGTTGATTTTTTACTTAAAATATTAAAGACTAACATTTTTAGCAAGAAAAATAAATATTAATTAATATTATTTAAATACAATAAATTAAAAAAAATTAGACACCTTATATCTAGTCTCAAAAAATATATTATTTATTCGTTTTCCTACTGTCACATGTACCGATGTATCGGTATATCATTAACCTTTAACCGTTAATTTTGATTTCTTTATATATTATATATATATTTTTAATAAGATCAATATATAAATACATTGGTATAACCGAAACTTTACTGATTATAAGATTTTCTTTAATAATTACTAGCAAGAATTTTTGCTTACCGAGTCATCTCGGTCTTCAAAAAATAAAATATATGATTAAATTAATTTCGCATGTTTCACACTTTCATGTGCTTTGCTTTTCTCACAGACCGCATAATCCATCTATATATATTACTTTTCGTCTATTGATAGGTTACAAATGATTTTGCAGGAGATGCTAATTATTAGGACTTTTTTATTAGACGTAAGGTTCTTTATGAATTATGATGCAGTTTTTTCATAAATCGAGTTTAAATTTTGTCAAATCATTTTAAATACTTTAAAAATTCTATCAAACTATTTTTCCACAAAGTAAACTGGCTTTAAGTCAGTTCTATATTCACAAAGATTAAAAAAACGGTTTTATTTTTAAAAATAATTTAAAGTGATTCATATTAAAAAAAAAGTTTTTAACAAATAAAAAACTGATTTAACCAATTTATATACAAATTATTTATTTTATTCTGGCAATCAATCGTTCAGGATTGCCCGGCATGAGCACTCTGGGGTTATGAGCACGGACAACCTGCGTGGCCGGCGTATTCAAGCGGGTGCAAGTGAGCATAGTGGTTTTGGAAGAGAGAAGATATTCTTTGTTGAAACTAGTTTTATCCGATTTCAATAATTCTATTTATACACTAAAATCAATCACTAAAATTAGTTATTAATGTATAATACACATTGATATACAAAATTATTTTATAATTTGACTCATTTTTAATATGTATTTCATATTTTAATGTGTATTATACATTTATGACTGATTTTAATATACACTTAACATAACCCGTTTGATTTTAATCCAAATTACAAAACTTGTTTTAAATAAACTTGCAAAAAACTAATTTATTTAAAATGATATGATTTGTTCCAGTTTGGTTAAATTTTGTTAAACTGATCTATTTTAAATACCCTTAATTAGGAGTGTACATTCTTTTGGATCAATCTATATATCTAATTAGATAATATTGTATACACAGAAACATACACATTTGTTTATGTGTTGCAGATTCAGCACTCACAATCAAGCGATGAGCAATAACAATAATTTTATTTAGTTTCTACCCATCAACCAATTAACTTTTTTTTTTATATATAAATATAAAATGAGAAAGGAGTCATAAGACTTATCTACCTCCACATATAAGAAAAGCAATACACAAATCTAACTAATTTTTATTTTTATTTAAAAAACTGTTAATAAAGAAATTAAAGCCACAATCAAGATGTCTTTACTCTAAAAAGTTTAACAGAAAAAAAAAAACACTAGCAATACTGCAATAGCATTAGATAATTGAACTTCAACAATTATTGCAATACATGAAATTTAATTTGTTAATAAGACTCACGAACTTCTAGTAATAAAAAGAAAAGCATGTCAATCTAACAATATTCTTGTTATGTAAATATAAAAGCTTAATAATTAACAACACATCATCATAGCAAAATTAACTTAAAAATAAATTCCTATTCATCATCAAACTTTAAATCTAAAACCCTTTCAACACGTATCTTTTTGCTAGAAGATGATCTAGGTCCGGGAGGCGGAGGGCAGCGTCGCGCCACCGGAATCTTGCTCTCCTCCGACGTTGGTGTCTTAAAACCATCGTCATCCTCGTCCATGTCCAACTCAGCAGGGCACTCTACCACGATTTTAGGCAACTTTTCATGGTGGGCCAGGTCATCATAAAAATGTTGCGGAGGCGTGGTGATAGTGCTAGCAGTAGCAACATCGGTGGTTATTGTAGGAGTTTTCGGGTCGTGAGAAGAAATTTTAAGGTGTTTAAGAGAGGTTTCAACGTCGTCCATTTTTAGAGAACGAAATAAAATAATGTGATTATTATAATTTTTTGGAGAGAGAAAAATAGATATCTAGTTGCTAAGATTCAATGGTTAATATGGAAATAATATCCGAATTATGATTTTCCATTTTTACTAATGTTGAATTTGACTCTCCTTAATTAATTAATTAATATTAATAATTAATAAATTAAGAGGGTCGTAGTTTTTAAACAGAACACACAGATTATTGACCAACGGTAACAGATAAATTTTTTTATGTTTATCAATTCAACGAACCTTATTGCTTAAGATTAAATTTTTCTAAAAAAAATTAAGATTAAATTTGATCCATAAAGATCCCAAAAGATAGTAGGTTCCTAAAATTTAATCTAAATGCAAGTCAGTAAAAAGATATTTTTTCAATATTTAAGTATTTGTTTTGAAATCAATAAGCATTATCTCAAATGTCATTTGTCGTCTTTTTTTAATAGAGATTTCGGGTTCAAGCATCTCCCCCAACATATATTTGATAAAAAAAAATATTTATTTTGAAACAATAAATTTAAAATTTTTCTTGGTCTATCTTATCTTCAAGAAAATATAAAAAATATTTGAATACTATCTACTTATACTTATTTCAGTTATTTGGACTGATAAATCATAAATAAATTAGAAAAGGGAATTTAATTAGGAGAGGCATAAAAATATTATATCCCTATTTCGATACGAATTCATCATGATCAAAATATAATGCATTTCAATTCAGTATAAAAAAATGTAATAAATTTTGTCAAAAGACAATTAATACGAATTGATTTCATCTTTGGAATAAAAGGAAAAGGATAAACCGAATTTGATTTCGTCAACCAAAATAACTCATTGGCTGATAAATAAATAAACATATTAGAGGATATAAATGTTATTAACTTTTTCTTTTTATTAAAACGGGCTAACCGCCCACAGAAAAAACATTGAATATAAATGAGACAGAATAAGGTAATTACTATTTCATCTTCGTGCAAAATTGTCACTAAATATAGGAATGAAAAATTCTAGAACAAAAAATCATTGTCTAATTCCATACCATTCTTTATCAGACAATTTGCCCATTTATTATCTTATTTGTACGTTTATATATTGCATAAAAATTAAACGTGGAAATTTTATTTTCCAATGAGATAGTAATAACCTTTAATTGATGTAATCTAATGGATATAAATAAGTGTAAGTAAAAAAACACTTATAGTAGTGTAACTCTATCCTTCCTTTATATATATTCATGGTATAAAATTATTTTACAATTTAAATTATTTTTTTTTATGGTTTCCCTCAACCCGACAGGTCAATGATTAATCCATCGCAGATCAAAACTTCATTTAAGAGTTTGCTACTGGCTAATAGGTTGTTGCATGCATAAGGTGGGATTTGAACACTCGACACTTATTTAAGCGGACTAGTATTGAATATTTGTTTTGGTATTACAATGGAGCCTAAGCCCACAAAGTGTTGGGTTTTTTTAATTAGGGACAGTAAGAGAGGGGAAGGCCTTAGAATCTTTATTTGGGCCTTCATTCCTCAGTTTTCTTTTTTGGACTTACTACTTACTTTTATGTATTGGATCATTAAATATGACGAATCTTGGACTTGGATTCTCTATCTGGACGGGGATAGCCCATTACTAACCTACAACAAAATAAGCCATAAGTAAACCCCCTCAATAAATAAAAAAAAAAGACCACTGGAAACCATTAGTTTGTCGGTTTGTGTACCTGGAAAGTGCAAAATCTTTGCCTAGTTGCTACCTATGTATCATGGATGTATGAAGCAAGACGCACTAATTTCAAAGTGTAATAAAGAGCATGCCGCCCTACTAGGCACAACTTTGGATTTAGAAGCTATTGCCTGCTGCCTGCTGCCTCGTAGCCTAAGGACCCAAGTGCGCAAAATTATTAATTTAAGTGGTGACGTTTGGTGTGTAAATGTGTAGTATTCGTACCCTAAATCTCTTTCAGTCTTCACTTTATTTTTTATACGTAAAAAATTTGTTTTATCTCTGTTTTCTGGATTTTCCATTCTTTAAAAATTTTCATTCTTCATTTTCTTTTGATAATTTTAATGTTAATATTAATCTCAAACATAATGTCAATAATAATAAAACGAAAAGGTAAATAAGAAACACACTTGAATTATTTTAGCATTGACAATAATGTATCCCAATTTTATTAGCGACTAAAATGACTTCAATTAATTATTAAAATGCGAATTACTTATTAAATTTATTAAAATTTTATTTTATACTCATAACGGTTATTGTCAGAAAGTCAGATAAAGTACTAATCTTGCAAATTGGATGCTTTGGATGAGTAACCCTTTGGGATAATTGAAGTTTGTCTCATCCATAGACCATAGTAAACACTTCTTATTAAATAAGAAATACTATATTGTTTATTAAATAAGTGAAAATTTATTTTTACTAATATTCAATTAATTTTATCCTTTTTCTCATTTCCTTCTTCCCCCTCTCTTTCTCTTGTTTATTCGAAAAGAATTGTATTTAAAATTTTTATTGGGTAAGAGAAAAAGTTGGTTTATAAACCTAAATCTAAAACAGGCAGCAACACATGGCTACTTGTCTACTTGATTGTTACTTGTTAATTAGAATGAATACTGAAGTAGATCTAAGCATATAATAATTAAATGAAGTTAGTTCCTGAAAGAGATGGAAAGCAATATAATCCGATCCAACGAAATTAAAGACTTAATAATAAGATCAACGGAAAACTGATTAAAAAATAAAAAATCAATGAAAAACTAGAATTTAATTTTGATGTATTGTTAACGTAAAAGTATTTTATATATTCGTCAATTACGTAATATCATATTATGAAAAATGATTTTTTTATTAACTTTATAATTA
Source organism: Stylosanthes scabra (assembly GCA_036250425.1). Lineage (NCBI taxonomy): Eukaryota > Viridiplantae > Streptophyta > Magnoliopsida > Fabales > Fabaceae > Stylosanthes > Stylosanthes scabra. The sequence continues at coordinate 71,625 of JASCZI010151249.1, forward strand.
GTTATTTTAAAAAAAATATGATTTTACCTCTGAATTTTACACATTACATCAAAATTAAATTCAAACTTTATTTCTTCTTAAACAATGTTTTAGCTAGAAAAAAAAAAAAAAAAAAAACAACAACAACGCTTTAGCTGATGTCAGATGACGCGTTCTACATTGACACCATAAATCCATAATCAAATTGTCGCCAAATCTCAGCGGCTGAATTGCAAATAAACCATCATATATAAATGGACAACCACCTCAATTAAAGATTTCATCAAGTTGTAATAAAAATAATAATAATAATAGTTTAATTTTATTGAAATGATATTATTAAAAATTTTACACAATCATAAATTATATATGCTCAATGTACAGTAAAAAAAATCAATTATCAACAAGTCATTGTAAATAAATTTAATTATTTATCTATTATAATTTAATTATTTTACTTTGACAGGTTATTTAATATCATGTTGGTCTAATTGAAAAAATGTGTTAATCAATATTTATATATAAATATACACAAATATATAGTAATTACTGAATTTTGTCTATATATAATATTTTTGCATTATCAACTTTTTGTATTTAAATAAATTTTTAAACAGTGAATTTAAATATTATTATTTTTATTGATCAAACAACCCACAATATATATATATTGTGTAGACACCATCAATCAACAATTTCGTATAGGAGTTATGAAATTGCATACTAGCTAGCTAGCAAAGTATCATAAGAAATTTAGTGCATGACATTTTTTACTTTGCAAAAAATATTAAATCATCGGCATAAAATTTTAGAAAAATATATAAGAAAATCAAATAAATGAATAATAAAATTAAATAATCTCATAATATTCACTACAACACTGTCGGATATTACCGTCGGCCGTACCGACGGCCAAGCCGTCGGTAGATGATTTTATCGACGGCTAGGCCGTCGGTAATATTCCGTAGGTATT
>JASCZI010151250.1:0-23941 GCA_036250425.1 Stylosanthes scabra
TATATATATATATATATATATATATATATATATATTTTGACGCAAACCTAAAATAGAATCTTTTAATTATATGAAAATAACGTGATTAAACTTATAAGAAACTCATTATAAAATTTTAAATTATAAGGAAATTTTTGAAAATTAAAAATTTGCTAAAACTATAAAAATTAATGGAGTAATTAAATCTAATAATTATGTATGTGTTTTTTTTGGGATTACGTGTTTTTTTATAGGATTTTTTTCTTTCTATTTATCTTATATTAAAAAAAATTATATTCAATAATAATGGAATTCTAAATTTTTTAGAACCTAAAAGCTCTGGTACTTACCGTATGTCACAAAACACTTTTTTTTAAAAGTTTGTTCTTATAAGATAAGAGAAAGTACATCAATAATTATTCTTCTAATATTGTAATTGAATAATAATGTGACTATTAATATTTTTCTTTTCTAGCTAGACATATGTAAATGACGATCTCTTTAAATAATTCAGATCATATTATTATTACCTTTGTTGCTATTTTATAGGGATTTATTAAGTCTTTACTCTATAATCAGTTAAGATATCCTTCCATAGCCACATTTAACCAGAAGTCTTATCTATCTGGCTAACTAGTCACCACCATTTTCTATTTATAAATAAGTGATAAGAGACAATTGATTAATCATGATCAACCACATCGTTGTCAAAATAAATCCTTTTAACAGGGAAAATAAATTTCTTAAACAATGTAGACAAAGGGCATCAATATTGATATTAGACACTAATTAATTAACACCACATAAATAAACCACCTCTATCTTATCTTTTAGACATTTTTATATATGTACACTACTATTTAGAAAAAGAAATTCTTCCTTTACCATAATTTATTATCACAAATATTTTAATATATGCACTACAAAAACAAGAAAAAACCCTTAAAATTGTCTGGTATTATCATCGGATATGAATTTATTTTTCTTTGAAATTTTCGTCAAAATATCTAATAATATGTACAAATTTAAAAAGTTCTCAAGATTTACTTTAGATGTATATATCTAACGCTAAAGACGACGGAAAATAAAGCGCATATCTCTTTAAAATAAATTATTTTTTATAATTAAAGTGAGTTAGTAAACAATTTTAATTTCAAGAAATTTTTTTTCTTTAACTAGTTACGGCATACATATCACATCCATGCATGGAATATATATTATAACACTTATAAACATAAAAAGAAATAAAAGTATGATTCATATTCATAAAGTTTGCGAAAAGTTTCAAAAATATTCTTAACGTTTAATTTGATTCAATTTTACCCCTAACGTTTTCGATTGGTGTCAATTTTACACCTAATCGTTGATAATTTTACCCTCAATATTTTCAATTTATTATCGATTAGGGATAAAATTGAAACCAATCTAAAACGTTGAGAGTAAAATTGAACCAAATTAAACGTTAAGAGTATTTTTAAAATTTGCACAAACATTAGGGACATAAACCAATATTTACCAAAAAGAAAAAAAGTCACTAAAACATGTGTGATTTTTATCTTTTCTTTGTATATATTTACAATTTCACTCTTTATATATGTGAGTAACCACCCATATTTATTCCCTGTGTTCTACTCCAATCCATTTTAATTCCCAACTACTTAGTGTGTTTCTAGGGTTTAAAAGACATAAAATAAGGTGAGAAGTGAAAATGGAGTGCATAGTAGTGGGCGAGATTTACCATATATAATAAAGAGAATTATTATTATTGAGCCTAAAAGGAAATATTCATTGCAAAACATAAAGAAAGAGACACAGACATACATGTATATCTATGATATATGGAAGAAGCTAAGAAGGGATTTAATTTGAGTGGTAATTATATTGTGAGTTGTAGTTAGTGGAGAAGAAAGAAGGAAGAAGCTAAGAGATGATGAAAACTCTTTATTTGATGTAACGTGTGCGGTGAAAAATGAAAAGAATAGAGAACAATGGTTGATGAGAAAGAATTGAAAAGAGTATGTTGTATATAGTGGAAAACATTACTCTATCTTTTTGTAGCACATAGTGTATCAAATTAACAACTACATATATATGGTTTTTGATTATTGTCGCCTTTCCATTACTTAATAGTTTAATTTAATTTGTTCTAGCCTTCTAGCTATATATCCGCTTTGGAATTCCATTAGCGATTGCATGTGGTCTAAAAACGCCAAATAAATTGTCATTTCCACGTACCCTGTTTTATATATATATACTTTGTTTGATTCTCAAGTTATTATTTCTTGCTCTTCATTAATAATCACTTTTAAATTTTAGATATTAATATAAATCAAGTTTCTAAAAATTATGCAATTCTATAAACACCATAAATATATATAGAAAGAATTTCATTCTTGATATATAATATATCTGTCTTTTCATTTTAATAAATATGTACTATGTTACATACTTTTAATAATAGAAAAATTTTATTATAAAGACATTTAAGTGTCTTCTGATAAAAATAATTATCATATTTAAAAATTTATCTCTCTCATAAATATAAATCTAACTATCAAAATTTAATCAAAATATCTATCATCATTAAAAAAACACCTTAATATATATATTCACTAAAATCCTCACCTTTACAATAATAATAATAATAATGAGTTATGAGATTCTATGACCGCGCTTATGTACTGTACAGCAGCAAGTAGTGTAGTATCATTAATTAGTCCACCTCTTTATTATATATATGAAAGTTGCATTGGGTGTATCATGTATGTAAGTAACAAGTAACAACATCCAATTTGGTTTTGTCATGTTCTTGAGAGAGATATATATATAGTGGAGTATGCTGCATATATATTATGTATAAGTGTGTGTGTGTAACTTTCTCCATTGTTTTCAAGCAACCACACACTATATATACAATCAAGCACTTCGTTTTAAATTAAAGACTTAATAAGTGCAGGGCCATCTTCTGAGAGGTCCACAACTAAGTATATCAGGTAATAATGGAGTTTTGTTTTATTATTCATTTCTTTTTTCACCACTACTACTTCAGCTAATTAAATTAGTTGTTCTTAATTTAATTTCTTTCTAACTTATAGTATATTTGTAATTAATAGGCACGGTTTAATACATTAAAAAACTAAAATCAACTACTTAGCTTGTATAAAATAAATATTAGAATATAAAATAATTAAAAATAAATATATATTTATATAAATACATGATGATATCTTTTTAGAGAATAATTGCACTTTTGTAGCTTTATTTCTTCTTTTGAGAAAAATAAATAAAATCTAAACAATCAATTTCACAAAAACGAAATTAAACTCCGTGTATATGTGATGTGATGTTAATTTAATTTGAAAGTTGAAAATTGTTTGATATATCAGGATTGCAACCTCATTTGGATCATAGAGAGAGATCATCAGAGGTAGTGTTATTAGTAATTTAATCATATCAAATTAATTAAAGAAGATCAGAAATGGAGTTCTGGAACCTTTTCATGGTTGCATTAATGCCAGTTCTAAAGGTTCTTTTGATCACTGCACTTGGCACAATTCTTGCCATTGAGCGTTTTGATATACTTGGGGACACTGCCAGGAAAAACTTGAATCATGTAAACTTTCTCTTCTCTTTTCTTCTCTTCTTATTATTTTAACTTAATTAAACATCTTATTATTATTATTATTATTATTATTATTATTACAAGTTCAAGAGTTGACTGCAATGCAAGTCATTAATATAAAATTTTATGTGTAAAAATATATAATTAATTCATACATGATATTTCACATCACATTTTCATAATTTCTTAATAACTACACTTTTATATTATTTTTTTTGGTATCAACACTTTTAGATTCTAAATGCATAATTGTTTATTTAAAAAAATTTAAACAATATTAATTATTTTGTTATTAATCCTAATAAATAAAAATTATAATTTTAAACACTCACTATTTAGAATAATAAGATGCTTTAATTTCAAATAATTAATTTATTTAGATTATATTAATATAATCATCACGTGTCTAGCTAGCTAAACTGTATATACAATTATATATATTGATATTGATGTTGATTATTGATTATATAAGTAAATAAAATTTTGTGGATCATAATTTCCGTACAGATGGTATTTTATGTGTTCGGCCCAGCTATTGTTTATAGCAGCCTCGCTAAAACCATAACTCTAAACAACGTCCTTCTTTTGTAAGTTATTTTCTTCCTTCCTCCTTTTTTTAATTTTCTCTGTTTTTTTTTTTAATTTATGAGTTTAATTTTGATATATTCATCTTAGAGATATTTTACATAATTATTTAATCATGTTTATTATTTTAAATAATATTCATCTAAGTCAACGTAAAGTTATTTTTGTTTATATAACCATGTATAATATACGTATAATTTTTTTGGAATAAAAAAACAGGTTTTGAGATTTTGTTGAATTATGCATGTATGTGTTGCAGGTGGTTCATGCCGGTGAATGTTCTTCTGACATTTCTAATTGGAACAGCACTTGGATGGTTACTTATTAAAATAACAAGAGTTCCTCTTCATCTTCATGGCCTTGTCTTAGGTTGTTGTGCCGCAGGTACCACCATTCACATATTTCATTTTTTGTTTTTGAAGTAAATAAAATCATATACCAACAAAAAAATAATTCAAGAGTGGAATAATTAATTACTTACAATGCAAGGGCAACAATTTTATTTGTTTGCAGGGAATCTGGGAAATTTGCCTCTTATTATAGTTCCTGCTGTCTGTAAAAAAAGAAACAATCCTTTTGGAGATGTGGATGTTTGCAAAAAGAATGCATTGGCATATGCTTCTCTCTCAATGGCAGTATGTCACTCAATAAAATAATTATAAATTATTTATATAAAATGCAGAAAAATTTAATTTTAATATACTATATATGAGCAAGCAAGCCGATATTTCAATGAAGATTTTATCGTTATCTTTACGTGAAAAATTTTCATTTTGACTATTGGAAAAAGAATTGGAAGATATTTTTATCTGAAAGTTTGTTATTCTTTTTAAATCGTTATTTTTTTATAAGTCACACTTTTAAAATGTGGCTAAATGTCAAATCTTAATAAGAAAATGTTTTTATCATTTTGATTCGAGTAATTGCCGAGCAAAAATAATTATATTTTACATTAATTACATAAATAGTTATTCAAAATAATGAACATAATTGGATAATCGCGTAAAATATATCAAAATCAACCTCTATTTATGTATTTCTAAGTTGTTTTGAATCTTTTTCACTAAGTTTGCTCCGCCTTCTTTTTTTTCAGTTAGGAAGCATTTACATTTGGTCTTATGTATACAACATTGTTCGCATATATTCAAGAAAGGTTTCATCAGTTGATGATTCAATAGTAAAAGAAGTGATTGCAACAGAAAATGGTGATACAGAAAACCCTTCAAAATCACAAACTGATGATCATGTGAAGCAACTTGAAATTGAATGCATAGTTTCTCATCAACAAGCAAAGGTACTTCATTAACATAAGTTCTTATATATACTTTACGAGTTTAATTACCATGCACCGAAAGATAGGAATCGTCGCTAAATTCTGTCCGTAATATATTATTTTCTAAGTAGTCGCTACTACTTTGATAAAAATTAAAATCTTCTATATAGACTTCACATACAAATTATGATCTTACATTTTGAAGAGTTGAATTTGGCAGGTATCATCATCATCAACAAAGCAAAAAATTAGGAAAAGGATAAAGATATTAACAGAAAAGATTAATCTGAAGGCACTATTTGCTCCATCAACAATTGGAACGGTATGTCAGTGATGTCTCTTCTTTCTTTCATTAGTAGTCTCAACTATATATATAAAGCATAACAAAGAGAATTTCCTCATTATTATTATGCAGATAATTGGTTTAATAATTGGAATTGTTCCTCAATTTCGAAAAGTATTAGTTGATGAAAATGCACCTCTTTTTGTGATTCAAGACTCTTTAGTCATGTTGGGGTAAGTGAAGTATTCACATTTGGTGAAAAAAAAGGAAATGTAATTAATTCACTGATTGTGATTAATCTCTTTTTCTTGATTTACAGGGATGCAGCAATTCCAGCAATGACCTTGTTGGTTGGTGCAAATCTTGTTAAGGGTAAACAACAAAAATGTCATTTCATATGCACAAATGTTATCATCATCGGCTAAGCCTTTTTCTCACTAGGTGGGTCGGCTACATGGATCAAAGACGTCATTGCGTCACGTCCATGCATTGAGATGCGACATAGTTTTACGTTGGCTGTCGCAGGCAACCCTACTTGGTTCCAAAGACGTCATTGCGCCGTGGCCATGTAGGGATGCGACCCTGTTTTATGTTGGCTGTAGCAGGCCCAACAACCTCCTCGTTTATGCGGACTTAAAACCGGCTATGTAAAACATAGGAATGTTATGATATGCGTAAATTAAAATAATTTGATGCTTTTAATTTTCAGGTTTAAAGGGAGTAGGAAAGCAAATTCCACTTGTTATTGGCATTGTTTTAGTTAAATTTATTGCAATGCCAGCAATAGGTATGGGAATTGTTAAAGGTGCTACTCATTATGGCTTGATCCACCCTGATCCATTATATGAGTTTCTTTTACTGCTTCAATATGCTCTTCCTCCTGCAGTAGCCATGAGTGAGTATGATAATTCAATATTCAAGACTTGCCATGTATATATATAATTAATCTACATGTATCATTGTACGCTTTATAACACAGAAAAATATAAACATCGGCCCAGAAAAATAAAATTTATGTGCTGATATTTATATTTTTTCGTGTTGTAAATGAGGTGTCTAATGGTATATGTAGCATTACCGATATATATGTATATGGAAAAATATAGGTAACCAATATTTTTCCTAACCAGCCAACAAAAATAGAACATTCATAACCACTGTTTATAGAACATCCACAATGAAAGCCGGTGGAACATCTGTAAGACTATAACTTTTTTAGAAAAAGAACATTCGAAACCTAAAGAAATAGAATATCCAATTTAAGTTGTTAGTTGATGTTGGCTAAATTTTTATTAGTTACCTAGCATTTTTTTATATATATGTGTGTGTGTTTGCATTTATCAAATAATTAAATTATGTATTATATATGTCAGGTACCATGGTTCAGTTATTTGGAGGTGGTGAAGGTGAATGCTCAGTTATCATGTTAGCAACTTATTCATGTGCTGCAGTTTCCCTTACTCTTTGGTGCACATTCTTTGTGTGGCTTGTATTATCATAATTGTTTCTCCATCCCTTAATTACAGATACAAATTCCCCCATTGTTGTAAAAGTCAAAGCTCTATATGGAGAGTCTTGACTGAAATAGGACATGTTCATTTAGACTAGTTATCAAAACTTTTTAGGTCATAAAATTGTAATCTTTGTGGGAGCAAAATCATCCCATGCAACATGTCAAATGATAGATGAATGAATGGAGCTAAATCCTTTTATCATATTCACAATCATGTACAATTGAGCAAATAATTCCTTAGGTGTAAGAGTATGAAAATATAAAAGATATATAAAAAGTATTATTTACACAAAACCAGAAGCACATCTGCAACATGTTTGAGAAATTCTCAGTTCCACTCATATGTCTAACAATAACCTTAGATTCAGCTTAATCAAATGACATCCGGTTCCAACTTTTTGAGGCAGATTTCTCCCTTCTTTTCCTTTTGTTCCTAGGAACATTTGACTTTGATGTGGAGCACACTTTTAAAGTAGAATGAATATTATTAGGCACAACATCCTCAACTGAATTGGATTTGTTATCATCTGGTTTCTTGGTTTCCTCCACAAGATGATCTAAAACATTCTCCACATCAGGAACATGAAACTCTTCCTTAGCTTCCTGATTCTGTATAAGGGTCCCATCTTTAATCTGCACCTTAAGAAAGGCTAGTATAACTAAAATGTATGAAGGAACCACATTCACTTGATTCATAAATGAAAATATAAATCTTGAAATTGCTTTTGTAAAGAAAGCTTACCTCTTCTGGCAAATTCTCAATCCCAGGCTTCTCAGTCATTTCAACAAGGGGGTTAAGCCCTTCATCAATTAATGGTGCATTTCCAGGGATAAGTGGATCTACCATCTGAGTATCGGAATCAAATTTTCCCAAATTTTCTTTAATAACCCTTTCAATTCGAGTTTTCAATTTGTGAACTTGTGATTGTACTGCTTCAATGTTTTGAATGACGCCATTCAATGACTTATCACTATCTTCATAGTCAACATAAGACCACAAATCATCCAACTTGAATTCATTATCATCGATGTTACCACCTAAAACAGGAAAGCAAGGTAAGAAATGTAGAATCTCATGGAATAAAAAAGACAAAGAAACAAATCACATGCCAATGGTGGAGTAATTTTTGAAGGTTATATTAACAAAAACAGCATCATGTATATTACTTGTACTCACCAATAGCAGCACCATGAACATCTTTCGAACAAGCATCAGCAGTACGATCTTTTTGTTCTGGAAAAAGACAGAAATGAAAGAAGAAATCAGAAAAAAGAAATAAAAATGTAGAGAAGTATACCAAGCAATAAAAATTCTAATATACTATATCAAATGAAGAAAATTACATACCGTAGTAAGAGAATAAACTATGGTTAGACATGTATGATGCTAAATCATACTTCTCTTCAACTCTATTCCTTTTTTTCCTCTTCATGATTTTATTCCTATGCATCCGACCGGATATAGGTACTGACTTGATATCAGATCCATCTAATGTTAGGTGTGCAAAATCAAGCTGCTTTGTATAATTGTATGCTGCAAGCTTTTTATCATACTCAAGCTCTTGATCCCGAAGTTGCTTCATACGCAATTCGATCCACTTACATCGCCACATAAGAGGGCGTATGAACTTTCTCCAATGACTTGTAACGCCTGTCTTCCTGAATGGTTCAGAGTATAAACTTTCATACTTTAGATAATGCAATTTGATCCATTTTGTAAATACATGTGTATGTCTCGGAAAATACATAATATGCAGAGACAGATGTGGAACATTCAAAGTGAATTTTACCTTCTTGGAAGTGATTCATAATAATCATCGAACATGGACGAGGATGCATTGTCAGCACAAAGACATGATTCGACTTCAGGGTCACTGAAGGATGGGACGTTCTCTGTGTCTGATTCTGTGTTACCAAAGGAACTAGAACTCTCAGTAGCATCCTCAAAAGAATCTTCCACCACCAAAGCTTGTCCAGAATTTGTGAACCCGGTGATATTCACCTCTACATCCTCATTCCGGCCAGACAAATGAATTTGTTCAATTGGCAATGTTTCCATCCTGCTACCATCAGCAATGTAGTCGACTCTAGGCTCCGGAACCTTCTGTCCAGTGATATTAACATCTACATTTTCATTCCCATTGGACAAATAAATTTGCTTAATTGGAGATGTTTCCATGCTGCAAGCATCACCAATGTAGTCGGTTCCAGGCTCCGGAACCTTCTGTCGAGAAAATGCTGGGGAGTGTATACTATTACTCCCCGACTCGTTCTTCAAATCCAAGTCAGGCCCCATTCTTGTGAATCACACAATCTAAACTGTTCAGAGATCATGCAATTACACCAGTGTCATTACTCATTATTCAAACAATATATAAACTCATGTTCTCTTAGTACTTAACCACAACAAAACCAGAACATTAGGAGAAAACCTCAATTAATGACAACACCATATTATGATCCTCAAAAGAAACCAAATACATATAAGGGGTTTCACTTTGCATGTCATGATCTAATATCAATATACCAATTGAAATCTAAACCCATATTTATTATCCCTAAATTAGAATCAACAAGCTCCTAGAAAAAAGTTCAGACTCCAAACTGATTCAATAGACCGAATTCAAGTTCAAGGCAACAAGATACAAAATTTCAGTAGCAACATAATCTTCTAAACTTCATTAACAGCTAGTTACAAGTACAGTAGCAACCAATTTCAAAAAGAAAGACACTCACTCTTCAATGTCTCCATGGAATAGTAACTAAAACTTCATGCTCAAAACCCAAATCAAGAAAACTAATTACCGAAAGAAATCAGAGAAAAATAAGATTAACCAGAAACCAAAATCCGAAGCAAACGTCAAGAATTGAAGAAAAGTCGAGATTTTTGCAACACCTGAAAGAAGAATTCAAAGAGAAGAAGAAAAAAAGGGAAACTTTTTTGGGTCTCAGCAAGGGTTGACTGATTCAGTGTTTGATTCTCCTTCCGATTCGGAAACGTTAATTCTGTCGTACTCAGCAATAATGAATTCAATTAATTCAATTCAATTCAATTCAATGAATTGAAAATGAAACCTCTCTGGCTCTTCTCTGTTTCTTTCTCCCCAAGCCAAAATTCAGAACAGATTCAAATATTTCTGAAATTAAATTTGAAAAAGGAAAGGGGAGTACTTGAAATTTTTTGAAGTTTTATTTTTAAACTCTTTTTTTTGTTTGAATGTTATGTTTTGGCAATTTAAAAAAAAAAAATTAAGCACTCGTTAGGTAAACTCAATTTAAAGTAATTAATTTCCTCAACTAATAGTTTGGATTAATAATAAATTTATTTGTTATTTAAAATATTTATTAATTTAAATTAGTAGATTGTTGACAATTTTTTTTCCTTCTTTTCTAAAGAAAAAATAAAATCACTAAGCTTTGTCGTATTTTCTTTCCTTTATATGTTTAGTGTATTTTAGAAAAGAAAAAAAAAAGACAACGATGTTAAATGTATCTAACTTTTTGCTTTATTTTAGAATTAAAATAATGATTATAAATTTAGAATAGTAATAGGAAAATAATAATGTCACTCTCAAATTTTTTTTATAATGTCATTTTTTACATAATTATTTTCTATTTTATATTTGTATGAATTTGTAGAGAAAAAAAAAGAGTGACATTGTCAAAATATGAGTAATATTATCATTTTCCTAATAATGTTTAAGAGGATATTTTATACTTGATTTATCAAAGATTAAAAACAAAAAAAAAAAACCGCGTGTGAATAGCACAAGAATATGAAGAAGTCTATGGATCTAGAATACAGTTTGGGATTTGAAGAGTCAAAATAGGAACATACTTTTTCACATTATCACCCTTGAAGATTTTGTTGGCAAAAATTAAAATAGAACTCATTTTTATAACATCTGAATTCTGGTAATTCCTCATTTTTTTCATTAGGAAAATTTTATTAGAGTATGCATAATTTACATTACAATTTTGTTCTTTGAAGAATGTGCATGATTTCCTATTTCTAGAGAAACATGGTTTTCTTGTTAACTTTCTACAAGAAGAAAATAAATTACAAATAATCAATCATGATGGTATAGGGAACAAAAAAACTAGGAACTTCAGTTGCATACAACATCAGAGTAGAAAGCTATGGTCCTCCTTTCACAGTTCTGTATGCTTAACAATTCAACATCAAAAACTTCAAATTGTTTTGAGCTGAAAAAGGTTGAAGGTCCAACCTGAATGCATAACACAAACAAAATCAGATCATAGAAACTTGCTTCAGATAAGTTCAGCAAAATCAGAAAAGACTGAGAAATGTTGTTGTTAAGAGCTGCAAAGGATTGAGAACTATTATGTTAATGCAATCCCAATATAGTTCTGCTTAATGAAAAGTCTTATTTCATTTTATTAAATTTTGATTAGTTGTTAGGCAACAACAAGGCCTTGTCCTACTAGGTGGGGTCGGCTACATGGATCAAACGACGCCATTGAGCTCTATCATATATCAAACGAGAGACCGTTTTTAGTTGTTAGGTAGAAAGTTGATTTAACATAGTTTAAACTTGTTTAGATGGCAGGATTCTAAGTTCTGGATCCAAGTTAGACTTCAATATTCAGTCATATTTCTTCAGTGTGAGACTAAAGTTGTAAAGGTGGACTCGAAAAGCTTCAGTGCAGCGGATTTCGGCAAAGGAGTGTGCATCAGTAACACATTTCAGTTCTAACATTGCTGAAGAGAAATCTAGAATCTATTATGTTGATGGAGTAAACTACTATTGCTATATATTTTGTTGATCTATCTAGTAGTTGTTGCTAAAACAAGAAAATGAGACATGTTGGAACTCACTGGTGGCCCGAGTTCAGGGGGAATAATGATTCTTCTCTTTCCACCTGGTCTCATGTCTCTAATTCCTTCCTCAAATCCTGCATCAGAAAAAAAATTCCTTACTTTTGTTTGTTCATTTTAAAGCAAGAACCGAATGAATAATCTCTCATCCATTTAGCAAGGGGAAAAAAGGTACTTAAGACTTGAAGTTTTACCAGGAACCAGTGCTTTAGTTCCCATCCGGATTCTGGCAGGAGAACCCTGTATGTAAGTGCTGTCTATACGACGGCCAGATTCGTTATAACCGACATAGTGAAAGGTTACCTGCCAAACATGACAAATAAAATCAACTTAGAAATGTTAGAGCCTAGCAGAGCCTAGAAGTTGCAATTCCGCAATGCCGAAAAATGAAAACAATACTTTTGAGGTATCTCCCAAAGCTAAAACATTGGCAACTTTCACCAATCACCTCTCCCTTTTTCATTCAATCACGCTTGAGAAAACATAAATAACAGAAAGAGTATAGCATCATCAAAAGCTAAGTGCTCAAGAAAATAGTTTAGAGACTACTCAAATATCAATTTCCATTTTCTCACAGATCAAAGAAGCACAAATTATTCCTATTTCCTACAAACAAATTAGTATGCAGTTGAAGAAGCAGCGAAAATAATTTCCCCAACAATATCATTAACATACAGTAGACTATTGACTTAAGATTGAATTACAAATAACAATTTAAGAAGTAGCTTAGCAGATTGGGAAGAAAACAAAAGAAAAACCTGCTGACCATCCTTTGGGCAATCACCTTTACCAACTTCAAAATCCCGGTATATGAGCCCCGAATCGCGCTTCGTATAGTTATCCGGTGCCACTACTTTAACTTCAAAACCTGAAATGTGTATCAAAAAACCAGATTATTCCTTTAAAAAACATACACAAGAGGTTCACAACCAACAAATTATCCTTATTGAACTCAAAATTTGCATAATTAGATTGCTATTTACTCTTAATTTGCATAATTAGGTTGCTACCTTCTCTGATGAAATTTGGGAAATCCTCTGGTGCATTGTTTTCTTGCTGTATCCGTTTATTTTGTTGAAGGAGGCGTTTTTCATCATATGGATTCTTAGTCTTAGTCTTGGCATAAGAAGATAGGGTTGGAAAAACACAAGTTGATAGAAAAGAAGAAAGAATGAATCTCCTCCTTAATGTCGTTATTCTCTCAGATATGAAACTACCCTGTAATCTGCAACTTAATCATAATCAAAAACAGAAAGGCTACTAAGAATTAATCACAGGAGAATGTGAAGGGTTGAGTCTTACATTTCCTGATGATTTGTGCATTGAAGAGTTAGTTTTCTCTGAGAGAGTGTAGCTCCATGAATAGCACAAGGGAAGGTTAGAGTTACTGCTACAAACAGAAAAAGAGTAAAGTATGAAGAAGAAAAACACAAGTAGGAATAAAGAAAGAGAAGGAGAAGGAGAAGAGGGTTGTTGGAATTACAGAGTGGAACCACCATGGCCTTCACTTGCCTTGTCTTCTCCAACCAGATTTGAAGAAGCACAAATGAAAGTGTTATCCACTCTCCTCTTTCTTTCTTCCCTGGTAATAATACTACAACTCACATAAAAAGATAAAGGATAATAATTAAGAGGTTAATCTGAATTATATATTAAATAGTTTTGTTAAATAAGTTATATTATTTAATTGTTTTAGTTATTATTTTTAACTTGAAAATATATTAACCTTCAAATTTACTTTAAAATATTGATTTTGAGAAATCTTTAAAAAGTTAGAATAATGAAATGAAATAATTAAGAAAATATTTTACTCTCATAATAATATATTTGGTCATTTTCCTTAATTAGGATACGAACTATGTAAATGGAGTTTGAGATCAAATTGATAGATTTTCATAAATATATGGTTAAATCAATTTATTGGTTCATATGATTTTATTAAATTTTTAATTAAGCTTTTATATATTTTTTTTTAATTAAATTTCTATACGATATTCAATTTTTTAATTAGGTTCCAATCTTAACAAAATGATTACATTTAATAGAATATTTTGTTGCATAAAAATAATATTTTCTCTCGATTGAAAACTTTTATAATAAAATATTTTATTATGTGGCAAAATTTTCTATTAAATTTAACATCTTTTGACGGTATAAACTTAATTGAAAATTTGAATATTGTATAAAAATTAAACCAAAAAAAATAAAAATTTAATAAAATTATAGAAACCAACAAAATAATTAAATCTAAATATATTTAGTCAAAGTTTAATTCGACATGCTAGGTGTATTTTATGTGTGTTTTATGTGCTGTCAATTATTGTTTTACATCATCAATTGTGAATGAAAAACTATAGATAATGACTGAAGGACAAATTTAATTAATTTATAATCTTTTGAAAATTAATTTACTTAATAAAATCTTTTGCGGAAATTTAAAAAACGAATCTATCTTTTAAGATTAGTTTAATCATTAATCTTTTTATTTATTTTTTAAATAAATGGATTAGTGCGTTTAACTTGCACATAAAAGATAAAACATTTGGATTAGAAAATTGTTAGTGACTCAACCCACTAAATGGGTGGGACAAAGTGGCATTGTTGCAAACCTCACAGCCGTTTGTGCCTGCTGTTATTATAGAAAATTAAGGTTATTTTATTCAGATATCCTTTGTTTTGAAAATTTATTCCTCAAATACTCCTGTTTTCAAACAATTGACACAGCTGCGCCCGTTTGGCAAAGGGTTTAGCATTTTTCAACAAAGAGGCGCTTTCCGCAAAGTCATTTCCCCTCTGAATGCGCTTTTACTAATACCGTCATCTCATAGAGAGGCGCTAGCCGCTTCCACGCCTCCACATAAATTCCGTTAAAATAGCCGAAAACTAGAAATTAAGCTCTCCTCCTTTTATATTGTTTTTCATAATGATTTCACTGTCCACGCACTTTTTTTTAAAAGGATATGCGGATAAAATTTAGATTAGTAAAAGTTTAACCAACATCATCTGTTTCTAATAAAATATTCTCAACTGTTGTTTTTGTTAGGAAAACTTTCCGACATAGTTTTATTGGTTGGTTCTATCCTTGTACGCAAGAGCTTACATCACTCAATCTTTCATTCACTCACATCCTTTAAGCTTCTTCACTCACTCACTTGTTATATAACTCTTCAAATATCAGCAAACTTTCAACACAAATCTTCCAAATTCTCCCATTAAAATATGGAGAAGAAAAACCCATGCATTGTTGCAGTTCCTACCCCAGGACTCAGCCATTTGATTCCATTAGTTGAGTTTGCAAAGAGACTACTATTGCTTCCTCACAACAAAGATTTACATGTGAAGCTTCTAATTCCAACACTTGGTCCTCCTTCTTCTTCCATGAAATCCATCCTCAACAACTCTCTCCCACCAAACACATCATTCACCATTCTCCCCCAAATCAATGTTCAAGACCTCACTGATGCAAAGTCTCAGCAACCTTCAGTTCAGATGCAGCAAACAGTGAAGCACTCTCTTCCATTCATCCACCAAGAACTCACCTCACTCATCATTTCCACTAACCACAACCTTGTTGCTATCTTGTTCAGTCTCTTCTCAACCGATGTTCTTGATCTCGCAAAGGAATTCAACCTCAAAAGTTATCTGTTCTATGCAAGTGGAGCAACTCTGTTTTCA
This sequence comes from Stylosanthes scabra, assembly GCA_036250425.1. NCBI lineage: Eukaryota > Viridiplantae > Streptophyta > Magnoliopsida > Fabales > Fabaceae > Stylosanthes > Stylosanthes scabra. The sequence goes on from JASCZI010151250.1 coordinate 15,771, forward strand.
TTCTGTCTTCATTTTCCACAGCTTGATCAAGAAGCTGATAATTCCACTAGCAAGTCCTTGTTGGAGTTAACACATCCTGTTCATGTTCCTGGTTGTGGTGTGCCATTTCAGGTCAAAGATCTTCCAGATCCAACCCTTTTTGACAGATCAAGTGAAGTCTACAAATCATTTCTTGATGTGGTAAGCAAGTACTCATTGGTTGATGGTGTCATAGTGAACACTTTCACAGATTTGGAACCAGATGCAGTAAGAGCTTTACAACAAGAAGAACATAACAGAAGAAAAAGTAATGATCCTTTTGTTTACCCTATTGGACCAATCATTCAAACTGAGACAAGCAGTGAGGTAAACAGGTTAGAGTGTTTGACATGGTTGGATAATCAATCACCAAAATCAGTGCTGTATATCTCTTTTGGAAGTGGTGGAACAGTTTCTCAGGAGCAGCTCAATGAGATTGCATTTGGATTAGAAATGAGTGGACACAAGTTTCTTTGGGTTGTTAGAGCTCCTAATAGCTATGGTGGTTCTGCATATCTCAATGAACAGAAGGATGATCCATTACAGTATTTACCATCAGGTTTTGTGGACAGAACTAAAGGACAAGGATTGGTGGTCCCATCATGGGCACCACAAATTGAGATTCTTGCTCATGGATCCACTGGTGGATTCTTGAGCCATTGTGGTTGGAACTCCACTCTGGAGAGTGTGTCACATGGTGTTCCAGTGATTGCATGGCCATTGTTTGCAGAGCAGAGAATGAATGCAGTGCTTCTCAAAGATGTGCTTAGAGTGGCAGTGAGGGCAGAGGCTAATGAAGATGATGGGATAGTGAGAAGAGAAGAAGTGTGCAGAGTTGTGAAGAGGATCATGGAAGAGAGTGAACAAGTGTTGGAAATGAGAAAGAGAATCAAAGAGTTGAGTGATGATGCTGCTGCTGCACTCACTGAAAATGGTTCCTCCATGAAGGCACTATCTAGTCTTTCACTCAAATGGCAAAGCACTATTTAAGATACAGACAATTCTAGTATGAATATGAAGACGGATTTGCGTAAACAGCCGAAGAATAATGAGTAATTTTCTTTTAAGAATTATTAAAAAGTAAAATTATAATTTTTAATAATAAATTTCAACTATTTATTAGTATTCTTCTTTTTTTTCATGATTCTTCTCTTCTTTTTTTTTTATGCACCTTAAATACATAAGAAAAAGTTACATGCACGAATATTTTTACCATTCAAATTTATCCAAAATTTTTTGTTTTTGTAATGTTTATTTTTGTAATGAAGTCTAATTTTTCTATCCTATATATATATATATATATATGGTGTAAATCCCGTGCATTGCACGGAACAAAATACTTACAAATTTTATATACCTATATATTTTATATTTTTAAGAATTACGTGTATAGGTAATAGAGCAATGAAACAGAATACCGTAATAAAATTTAAGGGACGAGAAAATGATGAAATCCAACACTATAATTTTATTTTTATACAATTTTAGGAATAATTAAATGAACAACATATAAACTCTCAATTATAAAGAGATATAATTATAAATTCTTAATTATTTATACATTCACAAGATCACTACACTTTTCTCCTTATTTGTGTATCTTATGTTGCTCTCTCTCCTATATGTAAAGTGATTCTTGTAACTTGTTGCTCCTTTACAAATGAGACACCTTTGATGTCCTTTTATACTTGTTTGATCAACCAAACACTAAGTCATGTTCATACAAAATTAAGCTTTGCCTTCATCATCATCTCATTATATGGCATCATCAAGCATGTTTTTTGTTCATATTTAATCAAGTTACTTTATCATCATTTCATCATGATGACATATACCAAAATAATAATTTTATTCTTGTTCATAATAGTTAAAACCTAAAATTGAGGAGATAGAACATTTCATCTCATCCTTTTAATAGATTTGGAAATTAATAAAAAATTCAAGTAAAAGGCATGATTGTGTGACACCTCATGCTTTATTGAGTGATCCATGCTCAGCAATACATTATAAGTATAGATTAATTTTTTGTATCATGTCTAATTTTGTATTGTGGATGAATATTTTGTATTGTATTTTATATTATTTTACTATAGTTATATGTTTCCATTTGGATAAACTTTGATGAAATAAAAGCTAGGGCTTATATATATAACATATAGGAAAATATTGATAATCAATAAATTTTTAACTAATTTTAACCAAAAATAAAATATCTGTAATTATTATTAACGAATATTCATAATAAAAGTAATAAAACATTCGAAATTTAAAGTAATTATCAGTTAATTTTATATTTGTTTATAAAGAGAACATCTGAAACCTAAAAATATAAATTGGATGTTATATTTTTTTATGTTTTGGATATTCTGTTTTTATGTTTTGAAAGTTTTGTTACTAAAAATATAAAGTTGACTGAAGTTGTTTATTTTAGGTTTCGCATGTTATAACATTCATTGTGTATGTTCTATAAACAGTAGTTTTAGATATTTTATTTTTTGTTAACCGATTTGTTGGTTAGAAAATTATTATTGATTGGTTATCAATATTTTTCGTATAATATTATAGGAAAGTTTTCCGGTATACCTCAAAAAGTGAGGTATATCGTATTCTATCACTTTTTAGCCGTTGATCTTGATTGATTTTAATTATAAAATCAATATATAATAAAAATCAACGGTTAAAAAGTAAAAGATAAAAGAATACGGTATACCTCACTTTTCGAGGTATACCAAAACACCTTCCAATATTATATAGAGAAAGTCTTCGAAACCAATATTAGGGAGCCAATATCATTTTTTCTTTTTATCTCTCTTTCTCTTTATCATCCATTATTTCTATAATTATAATCATTGGCTTTTTATTGGTCCCTAACATTACTTCCCTAGTATTACTCTATGTATCTATATATATTTATTTGTGTGAACAATAATAATGCACGTAGATGCCATGTGCGTACACCATGTTTCACTTCTTGAATAGGTTGCCAGCAGATAAGGCTCATCCTACGCATTTATATCTTATAACAATAATGAAACTTAATATGTTAAGATGACTTGGACATATGAAGAAGATTGGAAGAGTATTTGATTAGAAGGTTTGTCCATACCACAGTTTTATTGTGTGACAAAAACAAATTATACATTAACAATTATTTTAGATAATTACATTTAAATTAACAATTACATTTAAAACATGAAACAAAAACTAAATAGACCTCTTTTGTCTTCACTTATAATATGCTTCTCTCATTTAGTTTATTCTTTTACCTATACTTATTGGTATCATAATTTGAAGACAAATTATAATAATGTACAGATGTAATCATTCACAAAATAAATTTATTGTTGATATATATGTTATATTATATTAAACTTCTTGATAATGTTATATGTTATTATTATGGAGGGAAGTATTAGAGAGAGTTTTTTATATATTTATATCGTATAAGAATCCTAATTTAAAATAATAATATTTATCGATACAGATAGAAACGGTTGATGTGATTAGGTAAGATAGTCAATAAACAAGAAAAGTTGGTTGTCTTGTTCCTCATGGATCATGGCTATATATGCTATACTAGAAAGAATGAAGAAAATTCATGTTACTATATAGTATTGACTAGTCACTGCTCCTAAATAACAAAGCTGTCTGCCTCATCTTCGAGTTGGCCTCCATTTTTTCCAACCACGTGCATGGATACATCATTGACTTTGAGGATCCAAAAATAATGATCTTATCTTATATATGTATAATAATTCTAGACAAAGATTCATTCTATTGTATCTTATTATTTTTCTTATTGCTTATACAAAAACTTTCTTTATTCATATTGATTATTGAAGGATAAAGGAGCAGGTAGACACTGGGATATCATTTTGACTCATCAATTTTGTCAAGATTAACAACTTTATTATAGTAAAATAAGCTAAAAATCTACTTTGGTCGTCCAAATTAAAAGATACATTCCTTACTCTTTAAACAGCTTAGAGGAAAGTAAACAAAAGCATAAATAAATTACTATCGAAGAAAAATTCTTAATAATCTAAATAATGTGATGAGATTTTTTTTTTTGGTAGAAGGGTATCCCAGACTAATCCCTTACGCCATATCGAGTATTAACATGTACTCTAACCAAAAAAAACATATTGATGGTTTAGATAGTAATATTTATTTGTTATTTTGTCAAATACAGTACAATTTACACCTTAATAATGAATTTGAAACAACATAAAAAGATCTCACTTCTGAATGGCAGTATCATCAGCTGCTTCTTACAAACATGGTTCAATAAAATTTCACAAATTTTGACCTTTTAAATGGATAAATATCAAAGTCTTCCAAAAATTATAATTATTATTTTTTATCTAATTTGAGATTAGACAACACAATATTAAAAATGTTTATGACTATGACTCTGTGAACAAAATATACATTATGTGTGAGAATTCTCCAATATCATTTCACAAACTCTAAAACAATTAGTGCTACTAGCTTAGCTTGCTTCCCTGATACCGAATGTAATAAGTTTAAATCCACAATTAATTGGTCCAAGATCATTCGTTCACGTAAATAATACTATTATATTTTTCTCTGAAACTCACTAACATTCATAAGTAGAGGAGAATTTCTAATACTATAATTCAAGACATTTTTCGACATGAAACTTACAACTATGGTACATATGCTTGTCTTGGAAAAACTTAAGACTTAGTTGTATTGACAGTGAATTAAATGAAACTTGTGGAAGAAAATCCAGGTTTCTTTGCTAGTCAAAACATACAATGATTTTTCATAAGTTTGATAATTACATGATGACATTATAAAGATTTACATATATATCCAGCAATAATCTTTGAATATTTTTAGAACGCTTTTTAAAAAAAAGGAGTTTGACAAGAACACACATATATATTTCTTGTAGTGAAATGATTATTATTAGTCTTCAAGTTGACTAAGTTGATAGTCAAATATTGTTGCCAAAGATAGTTAATAGCATTATGTCATCATAATGTGTCATGAAGTTTATAAAAATCAGTATATGTTTTGACTAGCAAAACTTTAATGAAAAATTATAAGTAATTAATATTTTTCAAATCAATTAATAAATCAGATTTAAAAAGAAAACATTTAAAATGTTAAAAAATAACGTAATATACCATATAATAAAAAATTTTAAAAATTAAATATAAATATAACTTAATAGATATTTCATGAGATTAAAAACATGATGAGAAAATAAGTTATATGAAATCATTATATAAAGAACATTAAAATTCCATAAAAAAAAAATTGCACGTCTGAAATCATTACTTGTAAAACATCAAAAACATGTATCAAATGCACATTCAAAATCACTACATATAAAACATCTAAAATTTTTATTGATGGATATTAGTTTCAAATTTATTAGTTATCTGACATAACTGAACTAATAATTGTTATTTATTATTAGGTTTTGTGGCAAGTATATGTACCATGGTTGCACATTTCATGAATAATAAAAGAATGTATTGAAATATTCTTAGAAAATTTGCTTTACCTTATTTTTTTTATTAATTAGTGTTGGTGAGTTTGAGAGAAAAATACGACAATATAACTCATGTAAATATACGATCTTGGACTAAGTAATTATGAGTTTAACTTACACCTAACATCTGAGTTACCGGATCAAAGTTCTCATAATAATCTTCAACATTGACTTGGGGAAGAATGCATTGTGAAGGATATTGCGTTTGGTGATTACAGTGAGTTGAATATGGCATTCATGGGAGGAGGAAGAGTAGGAGTAGCTAGGAGGAGGTGGAGGTGGTGGTGGCGTTGATGATAATGAAACTAAACTATATATGAACTTCACATGCAACTCTTTGTTTTAGTGATGCATGATGATGAAAAAATAGTACTAATTAATAATTGAGAATTTTTTGGTGGTTAGCTAATTTAATTTAATGTAGCCAACCGTCTATTTTAATAGGGTAAATCTAAAAATATGAATATAAAATATAGTATAATATATGTGTAATTTTTATAAATAGTATATATAAAATATAATAAGTATGAGTATATATAAAAAAATACTTACAATTATGTGTTGACTAAAAATAATAAATCCTGCTTGATATGTACTGTTACTCTTAATGATTACTTTGCAAACTCAACCAGTGGAATAAAATGGCTTAGACTTGGGGAAGGAATAAAAAAACATCACAATAATGTGTGTAGTTAGTGATGATGATAAGAACAATGATGTGCATATAATTAGTAGGGCAGATATTTAGTGTGCTAATGGATGATCAATGAAGAACGAAGAAGATGCATGGTTTCATTTATAGCAAGAAAATTAAGTAGAAAAAGTGGCTAGATTAGTTAAATTGATGTAAGCCCTTGCGTAACAGTAACAATAGTCTTATTGGATGGCTATTATATAATCTTTTGGTCAATATTCATATATTATTATTTAAAATAAATTTATTAGATTGTCACAAAAAAAATAAATTTATTAGATATACATGCATATATTCACCAGAGAAGTATGAATCCCTTAGACTTTTCTATAGGAAACTTTTAATTGTATTGTGAATAATGTTAATTGATTTTAGCGGCGGGACTAAATAAATATGTATGGTTGGTAATTGAATATATTATATATCATTCCCTTATCTTGTATTGTATTGGGACCAAATAATATTCTTTTATTGGTCAATAATCTTAGTGTGTGGTTGTTTTATTTTTATCTTTTCTGCGAAGACTTTAAAATGAAAATATTAAATAGCTAATTAGAATGAATAACAATTATTTAAAAAATAAGAAAGCATAGAAAATAAGCCAACTCTTTTTCTTAACTACTATTCAGCTAATTTTTTTTATGTTGACTGGAAAAAAAATATATTTAAAAAATTACTAAAATTATTATGTGGTGATTTTGTTTTAAAGAAAGAGCCAAAGGAGTGAATTTATTTTCTCTCATTGCGGAGACGAGTTGAGTTTGATTCATTCAAAATAGCTGCTTATGACGAGTCAGTTCGAATCCGACATGTTCATCCATTCAACAATTCTAGTATTTAAAATATAGTATATAACAATTTCTTTCTCGACAAAAATTATTAAAATGTTTTCTTTTAAGACATTTTTAAAATATAGCCTTAATACCGCATATGTTATACACACAATGTCATCAATATATAATTTTTTTAAAAAACATTCTAGAAGTAGCTACATATTGATGAAAAAAAATTTTAAATAAATAAAAAAATTTCGTTTTTTACCAAAATGCAAATTTATGGGGATATTTATCAAAATAAAATCTATTAGTAGTACCGGTCCGGACCGGTATTGAAAATATTTCAATACCGGTCCGGACCGATACTGGTTCAATTTTTTAAAAAATAAAATACATCAGTACCAGTCCTTCTGGGGGCGGTACTGGGTTAATACCAATACCGGTTCTTCTTGGGGCGGTACTGGTTCAAAATTTAATTTTTTAATTTAATACTAAATATATTGATTTAATTAATAAAAATGATTTAGGTAATAAATTACAATTGAAAAATATACTAATAGCAATAAATATATTAATTTTTTAGCCGTAATTTTACATTGATTCAATTGACATAGAATTAATGTAATAATATATTAATTGATTTAATTAACATAGCATCAATGTAATAATAATAATCGGATCCAACAAATTAAATTCCAATCCAAATTAAAAAACGTAATAATAGTCATGAAGATATTAATGCATAGAAATTATTGTTTTCAGGACGCACGAATGATAACATTATGCAGATTTTGGTATTATCATTTATTATAATTAAATAAAATTTAGAGTAAAAATCAAAGAAGGAAACACTGTATATTTGTATTAATTCACTATATTTTTTCTTTTCACGGAAGAGATTATTTTACGATCCATTACAAGACTTTCTTATTTAAGATGAATTGAATTATTATTATCACATTAATGCTATGTCAATTGAATCAATTAATATATTATTACACTAATTTGATGATTGAATTATTATTATTATTATTACACTAATGATATGTTAATTGAATCAATGCAAAATTACCTCTCAAAAAATAATATATTTATTTCTATTAATATATTTTTCAATTGTAATTTATTACCTAAATCATTTCTATTAATTAAATCA